>JASANE010029058.1:0-45773 GCA_030248225.1 Trileptium ribeirensis | reverse complement strand
TCTCAAAGCCGCAACCCCCATCTTTGCAACATTAACGGTGCGACTACATATGCTACATCTTGCAGAAAACTTGTCTCCGGCCACCTTGGTAACCCACTCTGCCAAATCTGGATACAATTTAGAGTCCATCCAAGCTGCTTGGAATGATGACGCCATAGCACAGTTATTATTAGTGAAGTTAGAGTACAACCAGTAGCTAGCTATTATAAAACCTGAAACAAATGAAAAACTAGCAGTACCAGGTAGTTAGATCATATTAGTAGATATATGAATATATACTTACATAAAAATACTATCTATGATATAACTCCCTAAACACTGCCAGATTTTCAAATGTTTCATATTTATCACAGTTTCACATAGCACGATTCTACTACGGACGGTTTATATTTCGGTCCAGGTGCACAATATAGGTCAGCAATATCAGGTCTTTGTTACGACATCACAATCACGCGCAGCCATCCTAAAAATGTTTATAAAAACACAAGACAATGTGGCAGCAGGCCGAATTCAAGGGTTTTCAAGGGTCGCACTTAAATTAAAGGGTTTTCAAGGGCAACATACAAATTCAAGGGTTTTCAAGGATTTTCAAGGGCGCGGACACCCAGTATATAACCGCTCATTGGATCCCTAAACATATACCCTCTCGATTGGTTAGCAAGAATACATTTACGTTTTTCTATCCACTATAGTATCACACGCGCCTCACCCATCCCCACATGGACACCCTTTCGAAATCATGAAACAATGATTAAGTACCTAGATAACCCACAAATCCATGTTTATACTATATATAAGCAGATATGTATATATTAATCACTGTGAGAAATGCCTTATTTTCAAAAATACTGATTTGTTGGAAACATAGATATCAAACAGGAAGCAACTACTACCCAAAAGCACGTGTCAGTTTATCAACATAAAGTATAAAGTCATGCCATAAATAGTAGTGATTTGTACTACATATGTGGGGATTTGAATACGTAGATGTGTTATTGGTTTGTGTTACAACTACAGATGATGTCATTGGAAAAAACTATAGCTGAAAACATGTTATCGTAAGAACGGCAATCTCAATCGTTGCCTGGTATTATTCGAACTAAATGAATTGTTGCCATGGTGATTATTTGTTTATTTTAACATGGAACTGACATATGCCAGCTTAAGTTGACTCATAAGTAATATGTTGGGTATATATATACAGCTGTCACCCCACTTCCCCCACCACTGTGTGGGCGGGTAAAACCAGCCTTTTCTATCTACTGGTGTTCACACTACGAGATTGGACAAAGGTTAACGGCCATGTAGCTTACACCAGCCGCAAGTGACTGACTCAAAACTGTAATATTATTACCTGACGTATAACTTATATTAACTAGCAGCTGTTCTAAATTCGGCCAGTAAACTCACACCACGCCAAGCGCGTTCGTGTAAATCCGCCGATTTCAATATTGCCGTTCTATTAGCAGGACGAATCGAAACTGTGTGAAGCAGAGATGGCATGGAAATAAATTTTCGATTTCCATTTCCACGAAAATTTCGTGGAAATTTCCATGGAAATGTCCGCATAAGTCTTGAACACATCATTTTTACTCAAACGAAAGAAATAGTTAGCGTGTTACACTAGCGCTTTTTAAACATAACCATTTTTGTCGTCGTTGGTCCACGGTGAATCTTGGTTCACTACCTAGCATGTAACTCTTTGCCTATAGAGCTTACAACTAGGCATCCCCATCGCCGTAGGTCCGCGCCCGATAGCCAGGGTGACAACCAGCCACGGGTCCCGACATCAGCTGCTAGATACAAACCGTAACTCTAGTTTCCAGCATGAAGCCGGGGTGTCAAATACAAACATATCTCTGGCAACGACTACATGAGCCAAGATTCTAACTTGTCTCTTGGCAGTTCCAAGATACAATCTTATCTCTTGGCGACTGGTCCAAGATACAATCTTATCTCTTGGCGGCGGTCCAAGATACAAACTTGTCTCTTGGGTAATAGTTACTGTGCCTTGATAGCTCCTCCTCAGTCACGGTAAGAAATATGGTAACCGTCCTTTGCAAACATGTCCTTTTTGAGATCGTTGTCTTCAAACCACAGCCACGTCAAATCAAGGAAAACATAGTTCGTGACGGTGTCGTTAAGCTCCTGGAGAAAACCGTTCAGCTTATAGGCCACTTGTCCTTCGCGCTTGAATCTATTAGGCACGTTTGGCTGAACGATTCGTTTTCGCCAGCTGCGATATAAAAACGACGGCGAAAAAGGTACTGACAATTGCACGAATATAACTTCTGGATATTTGAGACATATGTTGGCAATAGCAGTGTTCAACAATTCAATTGTCGTTGGCAGGCGTCGGGGAACGCGCTGTCACCGGCTTTTCCCGGGCTGCCGTTGAATTAGAGAAGGCGGTTTTGCAAGGTCATTAACGCCAGCAAAAATGTATACAATTTTGGGCTTAGGTTCAGACTCGTTAATATACTTTTTCAAATGTCCCCAGATTGTAAGTAATCGCTTTCCTGGCGACGATTGTACCGAAAACGTGACGCTTTTACGGATTTTATTAACGTTGGAATCTGCAATCAATAAATACGCCATAATGACTGAAAAGTAAACCAAAATGGCACCACTTTAATCTAGACTACGACTACACTCTTCACAAGACGAGATTTTTACTGACAGTCAGACACATGCCTACTCTCCAGAGATGAAACTGGGTCACTGTGCTATGACCCAGTGACCCAGCAACCCCGTGATCCAGTTTCCCGCTTGACCCAGTGACCCAGCCAAAATAGTGACCCATTTGACCCAGTTCCATCTTGGTTTGAATTTGACGATAAATCAAGATGCCTGTTAAGTTGCTGAAGTTGTTCATGGTAATTAAAATTAATGCATCATTGACTGAAAACGACTTTGGCTGAACTTAGCACTGAATAACAAATTGCTGAAAAAGTTTTCATTCATAAACGGAATACCATCACGTTGGAAATGGGTTCCCGATAGTGGTTATTGGTTTTCATAAAGATCCTGGCCAATGTCACTTTGAGGGGCCTGAGAAGAATACAGGCCATGCCGTTCTCGATATACTAAGCCTAAGCCTTAGCTTCGACGCTTATATAAGCCTTAGACTATCACTAAGTCTAAGTCGGAGGGTTCTGCCGCCCCTCGAATCCACCGCACTACGCTGTTTTTTTCTAACTTTATCACGGATACGTGCCTTCACATTACATATGCAGGCGGGCCGTCATTGCCAGGAGGGTAAATGGTACCGCGGGGGGATGGGGACGGACAACAAACCCCACTCTAGCCGGCCGTTATGTATCACACTTTGTCTAACCCTTTTTAAGGCACATCCATTCACAATAGCTCTTGAATAAAGATGGAGCATTTGTTCTGTGTAGTCACTGCGTGCTAGGTAGATCGATATAAACAATCACATAACTTTGCAATAAAACGTCAAATAAAAACTAACGTCTATTTCTCAAATAAATTAAAAGTTTGATTGTTATCCCACGCGAATTTTCCCACGTAGCATGCGGTAAGCAACATATATATTAGTTGCTACTAGAATGATTTGACGATGGCAGAATTTGGTGAGATTGACAAGCGGCAGCTGGAGAAGCGCCTGAAAAATTCCACCGCAGAAACAGTTGAAATACCTACAAAATTTGTCGCCAAACCTGAACAGCATATTAAGGCTATTATGCTTAAGGATGAGAAAGTATTAGCCCCATTTTTGGCGTGTGGGTTCTGCAACGCTGTTTTTGTGTGGTACAAGCGTTTGGCGGGAAAATGGGTCAATCAGACCGCGGTTAACTCAGTAAGAGTGCACCAGAAAAATAGCTGCCAAAGAGCAAGAAGTGACGCAGCTCCAATAATAAAAGGTTTTGAATCTGCTAAACCTGTTGCGGAGCGTAATTGTTTATCCACTGATGACAAAAAGGCTTGGCGTGATCATGTTGCTTCCTTAGTGTCTCAGTATCCAACGGTTTCTATTTAAGCATGTGCCCAAATTGCCAGCTCTTGTGCAAATTATGCAGCTGAACGCAACTATGTGAAATCGGGGTTGTTAGAACAAGGAGCCCAGTCACATTTGAAGCTTAAGAAGATCTTCGAAATCGCGGCTTCCAGCGAAAATTGGGGTGTTTCGAGTATTATTGATTACTGGTCCGGCCGCCACCAATATCGCTGCTCATATGGTGGTGTTATAGTATGTGGATTAGACGACAGTTGGCAATGGTATCAATTCCCGCTTTTTTGGAACATCTTGCAAGCATTCCACACGATTCGGCGTCGACGTTTAAATTGTTTACTGATACGGTTAACGGCCATAACGGAGGCTTCTGCCATCCGTTTTTCGTGTGTAGCGACAATGAAAATAAGATGTGTGCAGCCTTCGATGGTCGCTTTTCGTCAACTGGCTTTAACTTTGCTGGCTGCATTGAACACGCAATGTCTATATGTGTTAGGGATGTCTTTGAGAAGCAGCCATGTCCTAGCCTTGCTGGCATGCTCAGTCAGCTTACAGCAATTGAAACATTCTACAATCGTCGCGATGATAAGGGTAGCAAATTGGCTCGAGCAATTCCAGAGAAGAGCACAACACGTCCCTGGCGGTTTCAGCACACTCGTATTGCAAGCGCAGTTGATAATTACAGTATTTACCTGCAGGAAGAAGACGAGGCTGTGGCCTGCAACATACCATCTCTTGGCATTCTAAAGTCATTGCGTTCATCAACTCAGCTGTTGAAATCATTTTTCGATCGCGTTGAGGTTGTGGGACCGACGTCTCATTTATCGCTCATGAATTATTTTTCTCTGGATATCGAGTTGTTCAACATTCAGAATGATAATGCCGGTACCCCAGAAATGGTTCGTAATGTGTGTTCCGAACTTCGGTTAGCAATGAATGATAAACTGTGGCCTTATTGTGGTTCGGAATTTTCACAGGCAGCTGCTTATTTCTCAGGAGTCAATATACCCGGCAAGACAAATGAGCTTCTCCAAAAGTTTGGAATGAGTAAAATTCCTGCGGAGCGCAAATTTTTTGTTTCGTGGGACCGAATAATGAAAGAATTTCCTGTAAAAGTTTCGCGGTATCTCAGTGGCCTTCTTGCCATGACAGCTCTGAAACGTGACGATGACGAACTTCATGCACAACAATCAAGCTCAAGCAGCTCAAAACCAGTTGAAGTTCCGCCGGGAAATACTGATGTTTTTGGCCAAATGTTTAGTTGCTCTTCACCCGTACCAAAGAGGGCCAAACCGTCAATTGGCGTCATGTTGGCAGATGAGCAAGCGTTATTCGAAAACATGCGTTACCCATTTACAAACACCGTCGGGTTTTGGAAGGATGCTGTACAATTTCCACTTCTTCAGACTTGCGCCAGAATACTGCTTTCGACACCTGTTTCGTCAGCAGCAGTTGAGCGGACATTTAGTGAGGCGGGCATGATACTATCAAAACTTAGAAAGCGAACACAGCCAAGGCTACTACAGGCGATGATGTACCTCAAATATTGCAAAAAGCATGAGCACATTACAAAAGATATTGAGGTGACCGCCGAAGAAGTCGGAAGCTATCTGAATATGCCCAGTCATAGCGACAGCGAAAGTGAAGATGAGTCCGAGAAATAGACTGATAGACTTTTATATCGCAGCTGGCGAAAACGAATCGTTCAGCCAAACGTGCCTAATAGATTCAAGCAGTTCAAGCGCGAAGGACAAGTGGCCTATAAGCAGAACGGTTTTCTCCAGGAGCTTAACGACACCGTCACGAACTATGTTTTCCTTGATTTGACGTGGCTGTGGTTTGAAGACAACGATCTCAAAAAGGACATGTTTGCAAAGGACGGTTACCATATTTCTTACCGTGACTGAGGAGGAGCTATCAAGGCACAGTAACTATTACCCAAGAGACAAGTTTGTATCTTGGACCGCCGCCAAGAGATAAGATTGTATCTTGGACCAGTCGCCAAGAGATAAGATTGTATCTTGGAACTGCCAAGAGACAAGTTAGAATCTTGGCTCATATAGTCGTTGCCAGAGATATGTTTGTATTTGGCACCCCGGCTTCATGCTGGAAACTAGAGTTACGGTTTGTATCTAGCAGCTGATGTCGGGACCCGTGGCTGGTTGTCACCCTGGCTATCGGGCGCGGCCCCTACGGCGATGGGGATGCCTAGTGGTAAGCTCTATAGGCAAAGAGTTACATGCTAGGTAGTGAACTAAGATTCACCGTGGACCAACGGGAGCTAAAATGGCAAGATTAAGGCATATAATTTTAGTCATTTGTCGAAGTATCAATACAAAACGAAAGAAAGCGTCGTGCACGTGATTCCTGTGGCAATGTTTAGGGATGACATCAGCAACTAGAATATTTGTTTCAGAGATTTTGCATAAAAATAATTTTGCGAACGCGAAATTATTTGGCTAAAACAGAGAATTATTTCCATATGGAAATGGAATTTCCATGGAAATGAAAAACAGTTTCCATTCCATCCCATTTCCATGGAAATTTCCATTTCCATGCCATCTCTGGTGTGAAGTGAACAGCAATTAATAAAGCGTCATCTAACTGTTGTTTCTATGCAACGACCATATCACTAAAATCCTAGAGCCGTAACTACATTAAAATCGCGCGGGCGTAACAGTGTTTCAGATTTTACACCCACTTTGAGTCGCTGCCTTTGTGAACACATATATTAGTGCGATATCCATATTGTTACACAATTTTACACACCACGTCTCCGAAATATCGCTAGTTTATAGCCGCCGGGAACACAAGGTATCTCCTACATGTCAACTTCAGAGTGTCTAGTTTGAGTTAGCTGTTGCTAGATTTGTAATTTCCACATTGCTCCACAATTTTGCACATCGCATTTGTGAGATTTCGGGAGCTTATAGCCACCGGGCAAAACAAGCTATCAACAAGAAAGATTGGAAACAAAAATAACAGTTTTCAACGTATAATTAGACAGAAATGCCAACGACACAATCATTAGTATACATTACGGGGGAACAATCGAGAAAACGATTCCAAAAATGAAAACTAATCGCTTCTACAATCACACAAAGCTTATATTGAGTCTAACTGAAACGCTTTCAACTCATAGGCGAATCGGAAAATCGTAGAGGTCTTTGTATCCCTAAGTCCTAGCAACGAAATCCTTGTTAAGAGGGGAGTGCCCATCATATCAAACCACTAATCTTAAACCAAGTTATTTTTAACGACATACAGAATTACTGGGCAGTGCAAACAAGGTACATAGACGTGATCTGTTCTTAGATGCAATGCAATTCGAGTATTCCGACAACAAAACAAATATTGACGTGAAGCAGACAGCTACTCAATACACCATAGCAACAGACATATTTTCAAAAATCACATGTGATCAATAACTGGAATTAAGTATCGGGTAAACAACAAACGATGATGATTATTAATAACAACTGTTTTCAGTGTTTACAAAATCCCCTGCCAACATAAACCTATAATAGGAAGCCATTTTGTGGACACTGTCCCGACCACCAGACGCCGGGTTAGTAGCTCCGGTAGTGCGCTTCTGCCGTGGCAGCCCAGGTTCATTTTCATTACCCCCGGCAACACGTTGCGCTCCGGTGGTGCTAGGCGACGCCTTGGAGTTGACTTTGTTCCGCTTGCCATTGTGATTGTTTCCCAATTTATTTTTGTCGGACGCGTAACGTACTTCGTCACTCAATCCGGGACACTTATCACAATCGTAACCAAAATCACAGTAGCTCAGTCTAAAATTACACTGTATCGCCTTATCGTCGACTTGACATTTATTATGCGTTTCATAGTGAGAGCCACTGACGTTTGAGATGATCATCGAGCTTTCAGTAGGATTTCCATACGGCGATTTTGCTATAGGCAAGGTAGAGGACACGCGACAATGAGCATCGTGAGCACATGTAGAGAGCAGAAATTGAGGTTCCGAGGTTGTCGTACGGGAACTGTCGTCTGCACAGGCGTCTTTTTGTTGAGCGATAGCAGTGCCACTTGTAACGCACACCAATTCCGGTACCGCGGGCACACACGAATGGCCTACCTGCGCGCTCATTTTGGAGCAATACACTGCAGGTGCAGCGTCATTTTTCGTTGAATTTCGCACATGTTCCCCGTCGTCGACATCTGCTGACCGTTGTAGTTCACCGTCTAAAGTAGTAATGTGTTGACGACTGAATATTGTCTGATCCTGTGCGTAATACGCTGCTATTTGATCTTCCAAAGATATGCCGACAGCATTACTATGAACGGTTGTCGCATCACATAACTCGTTGGTTTGCTGAATCTCTTTTAAGTTACTCGGAATTGTTTTGTCATCGACAGGCGTTTGACTTGAAATTGCAACGTTGGGGTTACAAAAACATGTACCATAATTGGAGTTGCAATCTATACCGACGTAGTCATTTTTAAAATCAGAACCGATTATAACCGATTTATTCATTTCACCAATTTTTAAATCCATATCGCTCTGTCGCCCTGACGCCACAACAGAAGCCAGTGCGGCAAATGTGTCCAAGTCAAGAGAGGCAGGAAAACGCGAGCCGGTTGATCGTTGAGCTGTGTTGGACACCCCCTTGTCAGCCGTGGACCCATTATCAGTATCAGCAGGAGGTAACGTGGTTACTACTGGATCTAGGGGAGGAAAATGCTTCAGGTCATTCAAATCGTTTAAAACTGGCCTGAATGAATCCTTGTAATCAGATGTGTTTATAGGGGTTTTCATACTTTTATTTTTAGTCTTTTTAGATTGATGACGCTTGCTCTGATGTGGAGACTCATCGACCGGCTCGGCAGTATCCGTAGTCGGCGCTGGCGGAAGACCATACTGAATGCAATGCAACAGACCGCGCTGGTAAGCGGCAACAACGTCCTTACGTCGAGTGCTGCGTTCTGCGTGTGCCGCGATTACGCGATCGTCGAATCCAGGCGCCATTGTCGCTCGCGTAGCAAGAAAATATGGCACTTCTTTCGGCACATCGGGGCTACAACAACCATCGTCAGCCTCAACCAGCTGCCTCAGCTTCGGATCCGTCACACGCCAGGCGTTGACTGCAGAGACAAAGTCCGGATGTAGTCGTACAAACAGAGCGTTCTTCCAGTCATCTGTTTTTGTTGCTGCTATTACTGTACGGCTTATATCGTAACTAGCTTCGTCAGGTTTGAGGCACGGCCGATTTCCATCATGTTGATTCCAATGACGGTCAAGAATCATCGTTTTAGCACTCCATCGCAAATCGTTTAGCTCTTTCCTACTGTACGTCAACTGGGGCTGTCGTGTATTGTGCTGGTCGCTTTGCGTCCAAAAATCACAGGCTTTCCCTTGAGCTTTTTGCTTTTTTGTGACATTAACGGTGCGCTTTGGGAAAAATCTGCTCGAAGACTCCATCTGGTCCTTCAACGGCACCTGTTGTGGTCTATTTATAGCACAGCTTGCCTCCCCCAATGGAATACTGACTTTATCGCTATATGAGATAAAACCCGTATCTGTGAGTTGATGTGTTATTTCCGCCGCCATTTGCTTTCTGCCGCGACTGCGTTCCGAGCGGAGAGCTTCCACTTGGGCCATGTTAGAGTCTTGTGTAAGCTGCTCCGTTGTTAGCAATAATGTCTCATTTCCGTCCTTGACACTTTGAGATGGATTCTGAGTTTGATCAAAATTGCTAGATTCATCACGATCCATGGTACAGTCCAGCGTTATAGAATTAGCGCATATTATAGCAGATCGAACCGTGTTCAAAGCAAAATCAGTATTCGGCACAACCAAATCGCGACGTCCACTTACATCCACTTCAATTATTTGATCCCTAGAATATTTCATTGTATTTTTATTTAAATTGGCGACAACCGGTTCAGATAGAGCTATAGTAGGCTCGTTTTTGGGAGCCAGAGACGACTCGGATCTTGTACCAACATTGCTATCCTTGACCTTAGGCGATTCCGATTCCATCAGCGCTACACTGTCACCAGTCCGCTCAGCAAGCTTTTCCAGTCTTGACCGATGAACGGACGCGTCCACCGAAAATACATTTAGCTCGGTTGTTTTTATCTTTGTGATAGAGCTTGTTCGTTTAGGGTGCAAATAATCCGGACCATTGGTTGTTCCACCATACATGGCCGACTCAGTGGCAATGGGGTAACCACCATTGTTTTCACAAATGTTAATATTGTTCCGATCACTACTGCCACCAGCTTCGGTAAGCGAAACAATTTCGTCGGCCACGAGGCCTGCGGCAAAAGGCCGTCGATTCAGACGCCTACCGGCTGCTGAACTAGTTGTAGTCATCATAGCATCAGCCACCGAAGCATTAATATTAGTCTGACACAGTTTCGGCGTTATAAACGATATTATATTAGTAGTTAACTGGGTATTAGAATCGCAAGTTGTAGCACTTTCATTTATACCGCTAGCAGCAGGATTAAATGCTACAGGTGACATGATGTTAGAGGTATGATGACAATCATTATTATTTTTAACTCCAATATTAGCGGAATTATAAACAGTGGAACGATAATTATTAACAGTAGAACCAAATTTGGTCCAAGGAGCAAACCGAGTAGTAAGTTTGTCATCTTCGGCACCGGACGAACAATTGGTCGATCCTCCAATACGCGAAGCCAATGTTTTAGTAGCCTTATCCGCGGCTATAGGGACATGGAAACTTTCGAAGAATTTTGGGCCACCCAACCGAGTATATGGAATCCGGCGTCTGCGGTCAAACAATTTTCGAACTGATGATTCCATTGTACCCAAATTGAGTTCTTTACGGCTCAGAGGACTGTTAGCCAACGACATCAGAGCTGCTCGACTGTAACGACGCGCTGATGAAGTATCTGCATTACCCGAAAATTGCGCCGATGGTTTTGAGCAGCTAGACAGCAACGCTTCGATGACAGGTGACTCGCATTTCTGAACATGCGATGAAGAAGCTCGAGCAGGTGATGGAGGTGATGGTCGGGGCGAGGGTGATATGGGCCCATAACTCACGACGGCAGGATCCGAAAACGCCTTGCTTTCCGATGTACTTGCTAAATTGCTCAGCCAAGGCATGCCTAATTTCTCGGCCAAAGAAGCTGGAAAAGATGACACTGATCCGGCAGCACTGTCTGACGTTGCAGCATGGCTAGGTGTTATAGTAGCCGACGTGTTCGTTGAAGAAATTGCATTCCTATAATCACTTTGTGTATGCTGGGTTGGTAGTTGAAGATACACCTCATCTTGCGCAACGTCAGCCTCATAGTATCCGCTTCGGCGATCATATCCTGTTGACTTTTCTAGACCATGACTACCAAATTTTCGGTCTCCAGCTAACACTAACCTGTCCGGTATCGATGAGCATGGACGTGCGGCTAGCCACAACAACTGCGATCTGCTATATTGACAATTATTAGTCACATGAGGTTTAGCGCTGGTTTCTACCCGCCGTGCTTCTTCAGTTTTACCCGTTTCGTCGTCACTTACACAATCGATCGATGTCGGAATGGCGATTTTTTGAGCAGTATATGGAGTATTTAGGCGGTCAGGAAGTGGCGCGTAAGGATGTTCGGCTAGCCATAATAGTTGAGATCGGCTATACTGATAATTTCTGGAAAAAACACACTCTCGACTGCTGCAGCCTTTCGATGAAGCTGACGGTGTGGCTTGGTCGATTCGGGGACTACAAACAGTCTTATCATAGCCATCATGCACTTCATTCGTCGTCGCATCTTCCGGGCGAACATTTTTTCCGCAACCCGCTGATTCGATCAGCCCACTTACACGCAACAGATCCACTTTTGTTGAACTCGTTAGCTTGACACTGTCGACATTACTTGACAACCGAATGTCTTCCACCAAACGTTCCCCGTTATGACTGCCGCTAAGCAATGCCGAACGATTAGTATAACAACTACGTGTTAAACAATCACGTTCGTCAGAACCGGCAAACAGTATGTTTTCGTCGCTGGTTGTACCTGACGAGAGCTGCGCTTGGTTTGTGCTATTTTCCACATTAAAACTTAGTTGTTTTCTATCAACTATCGCGGTAGCGCTAATACTACAACCGTCCGATCCTACGCCGTAAACAATGCTACCGCTGCTATTTACAATCGCTTCACCCACTGCAGGAGTAGGCCTTGAATGTTGGGTAATACCTGATGGTGGTTTAAACAACAGATTCACGACACCAGATTTACCGTAGATGCCGCCGCTGCTCGAGCCTTCAACATTATCGTTGTTGTCGATGATAGTCTTGCTATACGAAACCGGTGTTCTAGTTGGTTCAAAAACAGCTGCTGCTTGTCCACCGGTGAATTCTCCAGCATCGGGATCTGTGATTTTGTTCTCGCTTTGAATGGCATTGATCTTCGCTACGGTTGAAACATGATGTTGATTGTGATGCAATGACGACGTACCTTGGTGCTGGGTCGTTATTGAATAATCATTTATATCAGAGCTCCAGCTATCGTAATCTTGTGTCCGCGGCAACGGGATATAGACAGGGATTGGAAGTGGACTGCTCTTGGAGCAATTGTATGACTGTCCAAGGTACTGTGAGTTCTTGTAAGATGGTGACCTAATGTATCGTCGGGCCGGTGCATAACTATGGCTGTCGGCGTCAAGCGCAGAAGGACACAGCGGTCCAGTTACTTTCGTCGATTTGTCATCATGAGGATTACTTCGCAGAAGAGACGATCGTGTAAAATCATCCAAATGCGATATCGGAAATGCATTGATCTCGTTCACTGATATCCCGTCATCACGTATTTCAATCAATTTCTTGCGTGAATATCCAAATTTAGTATCAGTGGTGGCCGATGATGCCATGCCAACACTATCGCTATTTATTATATGCTTGGAATTTCTCGAATGTAATAGATTTAGTTCTCTTAGGCGTTGATCCAAGCGTGACGTGCCATGTGTGCCGTGCTCGACACATCTCCGCGTCGCCTCGCGTATTGCACGTAATTCTTCGCTCATATAGCGACGCTTGTTTTTCGGGTTTGGGATTTCTATTTCTCCAGCAGCGTCTTTCACTGATGTCGCCATGTCGTCAGCACGCGATATATTATGTGGAACATCATGGCTCTGAGTTTGGTGTGTCGCATCAGAGTATTGTATTTCCAATTCCTGTTCTAGTGCCAAGCTTTCCCCAGAGCAGGGACCCACACCCTTAGCTTCACCAGAACGTGGATCAGTTTGCGAGCTAAATTTAAACTCTGGCCCAAATGTGTTGGCAATATGGCCGATCCCTTCGTTTTCAACATTGCTACACAATTCATGTTGCGTAGGAGGTGAATTTGCCAAATCAACATTTCCGATCTCAAACAATATTTCGGATCCATGTGATGCACCATCTTCAGTAGAACATCGATTAGATGTGTCACCTTCCGCCGAATTTTTCCCACTTTGGGTTTCGAGCTTTTTAAGCCTCTTTCTATAGCGTGGCTGAGCATCGCTTTCGTCCGAGAAGCAACCAGGCCGCTTAGCGCCCAGACCTTTTGCATATAGCTCAGCATAAGGTTGACGCGGCGTGACGTCACGTTTCAAGCCATGGAAATATATGTTGGGGCCACCGGGTCGCAAAAGGTGACCGAATTTGTATGGATCCAAATAAGGAGTCGTTTTTGGCAGCTGCTGGATGGATTTATGCAACGCATCAGTACTATCCTTATCATCGCCCACAGCACTCGAGGGAACGTCGTAGGAGTCCGGCTGGGAGCCTTCGTCACTTCTGTCAGCGCGCTTGAACTGTGGAATCATTTTCTCTCGTCGAGCTGTGCGTTCTTGCTCAACGAGTATCTGTTCATTGGCAATACCAGTTCGTGTTAAGTCAATTGTCTTCGACCCTGGCCATAGTGACAACAGTTGCCGTCGCGAGTACCTGTAGTAGTTGGCGGCACCTGTAGTGGTCGAAGAAATATTGTAGATATTATTAGACGAGGTTATGGCATTAAAGTGTCCAGCAATTGACGCACCGTTGCAGTTACTTCCCGATAAACCCGTAGACCTAGTATGACAAACGACACCACCGTCTTCATTCGACTTTTCCAAGGCCAAATCTTCTGAAACCACAACGTTTTTATCAATGCAGTACCTGTTTCTATCAAAATGTAGCTGAAGGTCCGCCGGAATAGTCGACGAAATCCAACTCTGTTCATCGGTGACCATATCCACGCAATAGTCGTCTAAAACAAATAAATTAAGATTATCGTACCGCTGTACACTGCCGGAAACCTGATCCCAGCGGATCCCAGATTACCGATTCCGGTGCAAATAACACCAAGTCCCGTCATGTTATTTTATATATATCGACAGACTTTTTATAAAAAAGCCACGCTGCATCAATACGTACTGTTTGATTTAATACATACAAACAATCAATCATTGGGAAACGTATAAGCTTGTAACAGCACAGTACAACGCTGTGACAATTGGTATACTAGTTAATAGTGATGGGCAAGGACATGGTTTATCATATCCGGGCATAATTATGAGATAAATACACGGGTTATACAGATGTGCACCACCAAACCCTAATTTTCTACCTTCACTTAAACTTATAAGACTGGAAGACAAAATTTATGATGTATGATCAGCTCTGGTTCCGCTGATGGGCTCAGCCAAGCCTGCCATGATGTATAAAAAGGAGCGCCGACCAGAACCTAAAATCTGACTGCCAGAGACATGACGAGCGTGGCGTACAGCTGCAAAACATGGAGTCAGCTCTTAACAGTTGTTTTCTAAAACAATAAACATAATTTATTATGATAACTGATGCACACTACAGTAGTTACAGTACTCGCCAAAAATGACCGTCGCATTTCGAGCGAGTCGCGAGTGAGTCTCGAGCGAGTGGCTCGCTCGAGATTTCGCAACTACTTAAATTAATAGAAAATTCCATTTTTAGAACAAATTTATTTCGAGCGATTGTCGAGCGACAGTCATTTTTGGCGGGTACTGTACAAGTCTGTAACAGTGAATACAGACCAGATGACTTCGGATCGGCTCTTAAAAGCTCTAGAAACAGCCATAGAGTTCCTTTGATGGTTCATATATTATCTTCTATCTAATATGAAGGAATTGCAACCTTTTATTATTATTTGGCTAACATCCTTAGCATGTTTTGACATCGGAATAGCGGAACCTTTGATCAACTCTGCTTCAAAGACCATAAGCCGGCCTTTGCTACTCTTATATTCTATTATTGCTTGGCTAACATCCTTAGCATGTTTTGACATCGGAATAGCGGAACCTTTGATCAACTCTGCTTCAAAGACCATAAGCCGGCCTTTGCTACTCTTATATTCTATTATTGCTTGGCTAACATCCTTAGCATTTTTTGACATCGGAATAGCGGAACCTTTGATCAACTCTGCTTCAAAGACCATAAGCCGGCCTTTGCTACTCTTATATTCTATTATTACTTGGCTAACATCCTTAGCATGTTTTGACATCGGAATAGCGGAACCTTTGATCAACTCTGCTTCAAAGACCATAAGCCGGCCTTTGCTACTCGGATATTCTGTATTAATGGTTTGAGATATAAACAAGCAAACAAAATTTGTTCTTTCTTCATATACATTTTTGTAGCAATTTGTGGTGTAATTAAACACTAAGTTAGCGACTAAGCCTCTAACCAGTATTTAATTTACAGTGGACACAATTGTATGTTATAAGCGATACTGATTTATTCAGTATGAAGGTGCGCCAAAGAACCACCGAAAGGTGAAGGTAAGGGTAAAGGTCTTGTTAGAACGAAATAAAGCCGAAATGCCATTAGCCTGCAAATTTATTCAAAAACCGTTGTCTTAATAATATATCCACGTCATTTCGGCCCAAAATTTTAGATTCCGGGTATTTGACGTTAGTTATTTGAATTAGAATTTAGAAATTTCTGGCAAATATGTAACGTCACAGGATACCATTTTGAAAATGTATCTATCCTGGATTTTCAAGAGAATGTGATTAATTTTTTTTGTTCATACTACGGCAATTCCTAAAACTTCAACTTGTATCGCATATTTTAGATCAAAAACCAGAAATAATCGAAAACGAACAAACGCACGACAGAGGCCATAAGCACTATTTTTAAACGCGACGCTGTGGACTGTTTCTGTCACTGTCCGGACTCCATAAAACATACAGTACAATGCCGAGTTTGGCGCTACTTATACAAATCTATTACAAACTATTTACCATTATGTGGCTTCACACAAGCAGTGAAACATGCAGTCGCCGTGTTATATTATTCGTGGAAGCATATTTTGCTTTTATTTTCCCCCGACCGATTTCAGCTCAAAAATACTACTTTCTCTCTCATATAGCTTTACATCTGAAAACCATTTAGCAGATCGTACTATAGATACAAAACATTTATAATGGACACATTTCCTATAGCAAAAGTTCATTATAACACAATAATTGTGATATCCCATGTAGGTTAATGTTATCCAATACCGTGGTGGCTTTCCAGCATACACCACCAATATTACAGGTGACTACAGCCCAAACATTTTATGGGTTATCGCCTCATGACAAATCATAGAGTTGAGAGCAGCTCAGCTTAGTGCATCACCCCAATTTAGAATGAAACTGCTAGGTCTTGAGATATATCGATATACAACGCAATTATGATCATAATTCAAATAAATTTACAAAGTTAACTTGGGTAATTATTATCACTTTTAACTCTGCTCTGCAAAACCAATACGACCAGGTTCGAATGGGCAAACGACAGTTCAACAAAAAATTCTGTGAAATCTATAATTATTATTTGAATGAAACAAAAATTATTCTTACCTGGCAATTCTTTAACGTGAAAACTATTCTTTGCCGCCATTCTATAAAACTCGTCACGCTCCGTTGGTCCGCTAAGAAACGAAATCGCTGCGCCGTAACTTCCTGCAAAACAAAAACGCCGACATATAGGCAGAGATCACTGGTGAGAAAAAATAATATAAATAACGGTAATGCATGAGTAAACTTAAGCTGCGCCCTTTACCATCCTCTTTTGTCAAAAGCAATTGCCATTCTTTTGTTCACTGAACACAAATTTCATTTTTGCATTAAAGAACTGAAATTAGTCGTTTCATTTTTCATACATTATAATTTGAAAATGTTCGCGAACAGAATGGTACTAAAGTACATGGGCTGAATTGCATTCGCTAATGGCGTTATGGAATAGAAAAATGTCGAAATCGGATACGGCTATTGAAATCCGTGTTTTGTTCTCTAACAACGTTCTGTACATGATGTCAAAAGAGCGGGGCGCATCTTAAGCTTACTCTTGCATTTTATTACTGGTCTCGTATCTCAGGTCGAGTTTTGTTTGTACATGGTGTTAAAAGAGGATGGTTGGGGCTCACCGTAAGTTTACTTTTGCATAAAATAAAACACATATTAAATGGTACTAATTTGAAATCAAAGAAAACTAAATTATATAATTATAATTCCAAAGTCGAGACAAAAGCTAGACATTTTATGAAATTGTAGTTGGTACATTTTCTGAAAAAACAATTTAACGTAAGTGTAGCTCACAACCCAACCATGGTGTAACAAGGTAGTTGGTCAAGTGAAATTACACAAATAATAACACAGTGTTAAGCTCCGTCCAAAAGCTCAAACTTTGAAAGCATTTTTTTTTGCATTTTTGGTAAGTTTGAACACTGTTCAAACTTTTCAAGGCTATCCAACGATTACTGAAGCCAATCATCGATGTATAACCTGAAAAAGCTTGAGCTCAAATTTTGAAATATCGCAATAATGTGAGCAGTTTGAGCTTGTGAACACGCCTTTATCATCAATTAAGTTTATAGCTCGGCCTTCCAACGTCAAAATTCATACAAAAAAACCCAAGAGATGATGATATTTTCCTGAATAGTACGACAGCGCTGTTAGCCTAGACGTACGTATGTCTAGGTGCGTTTCGCGGCAATATCCCATTGAGCGTTTCACGGGAGGTCAATCCCTTTATGTAACTCACAGGTGTTCTGTGGAGGGGCGGTATGTAGTGCATAACCTGAAAAATACGACTCTGCTCAGAAAGCTCTTTGCCTATATTTTACTATCGAATTGCAATATACCGTCGGCAGTTTGATTACACGATCAGTAACCGATTGGAATCCGTTGTGGCAAGCAAATCGTTCGTTACGGTCGCGCAAACTGAAGTGCGCTATAAATATCTATATATCGTCCTTAGTGTCAGGTGTTCTGTGGAGGGGCGGTGTGTAGTGCATAACCTGAAAAATACGACTCTGCTCAGAAAGCTCTTTGCCTATATTTTACTATCGAATTGCAATATACCGTCGGCAGTTTGATTACACGATCAGTAACCGATTGGAATCCGTTGTGGCAAGCAAATCGTTCGTTACGGTCGCGCAAACTGAAGTGCGCTATAAATATCTATATATCGTCCTTAGTGTCAGGTCAGTCAGGTGTTCTGTGGAGGGGCGGTGTGTAGTGCATAACCTGAAAAATACGACTCTGCTCAGAAAGCTCTTCGCCTATATTTTACTATCGATTTGCAATATACCGTCGGCAGTTTGATTACACGATCAGTAACCGATTGGAATCCGTTGTGGCAAGCAAATCGTTCGTTACGGTCGCGCAAACTGAAGTGCGCTATAAATATCTATATATCGTCCTTAGTGTCAGGTGTTCTGTGGAGGGGCGGTGTGTAGTGCATAACCTGAAAAATACGACTCTGCTCAGAAAGCTCTTTGCCTATATTTTACTATCGATTTGCAATATACCGTCGTGGCGAGCAAATCGTTCGTTACGGTCGCGCAAACTGAAGTGCGCTATAAATATCTATATATCGTCCTTAGTGTCAGGTGTTCTGTGGAGGGGCGGTGTGTAGTGCATAACCTGAAAAATACGACTCTGCTCAGAAAGCTCTTTGCCTATATTTTACTATCGAATTGCAATATACCGTCGGCAGTTTGATTACACGATCAGTAACCGATTGGAATCCGTTGTGGCAAGCAAATCGTTCGTTACGGTCGCGCAAACTGAAGTGCGCTATAAATATCTATATATCGTCCTTAGTGTCAGGTGTTCTGTGGAGGGGCGGTGTGTAGTGCATAACCTGAAAAATACGACTCTGCTCAGAAAGCTCTTTGCCTATATTTTACTATCGAATTGCAATATACCGTCGGCAGTTTGATTACACGATCAGTAACCGATTGGAATCCGTTGTGGCAAGCAAATCGTTCGTTACGGTCGCGCAAACTGAAGTGCGCTATAAATATCTATATATCGTCCTTAGTGTCAGGTGTTCTGTGGAGGGGCGGTGTGTAGTGCATAACCTGAAAAATACGACTCTGCTCAGAAAGCTCTTTGCCTATATTTTACTATCGATTTGCAATATACCGTCGGCAGTTTGATTACACGATCAGTAACCGATTGGAATCCGTTGTGGCAAGCAAATCGTTCGTTACGGTCGCGCAAACTGAAGTGCGCTATAAATATCTATATATCGTCCTTAGTGTCAGGTGTTCTGTGGAGGGGCGGTGTGTAGTGCATAACCTGAAAAATACGACTCTGCTCAGAAAGCTCTTTGCCTATATTTTACTATCGATTTGCAATATACCGTCGTGGCGAGCAAATCGTTCGTTACGGTCGCGCAAACTGAAGTGC
Source organism: Trileptium ribeirensis (assembly GCA_030248225.1). Lineage (NCBI taxonomy): Eukaryota > Metazoa > Nematoda > Enoplea > Enoplida > Thoracostomopsidae > Trileptium > Trileptium ribeirensis. The sequence goes on along the minus strand of JASANE010029058.1, from coordinate 26,127 downwards.
GCTATAAATATCTATATATCGTCCTTAGTGTCAGGTGTTCTGTGGAGGGGCGGTGTGTAGTGCATAACCTGAAAAATACGACTCTGCTCAGAAAGCTCTTTGCCTATATTTTACTATCGAATTGCAATATACCGTCGTGGCGAGCAAATCGTTCGTTACGGTCGCGCAAACTGAAGTGCGCTATAAATATCTATATATCGTCCTTAGTGTCAGGTGTTCTGTGGAGGGGCGGTGTGTAGTGCATAACCTGAAAAATACGACTCTGCTCAGAAAGCTCTTTGCCTATATTTTACTATCGAATTGCAATATACCGTCGGCAGTTTGATTACACGATCAGTAACCGATTGGAATCCGTTGTGGCAAGCAAATCGTTCGTTACGGTCGCGCAAACTGAAGTGCGCTATAAATATCTATATATCGTCCTTAGTGTCAGGTGTTCTGTGGAGGGGCGGTGTGTAGTGCATAACCTGAAAAATACGACTCTGCTCAGAAAGCTCTTTGCCTATATTTTACTATCGAATTGCAATATACCGTCGGCAGTTTGATTACACGATCAGTAACCGATTGGAATCCGTTGTGGCAAGCAAATCGTTCGTTACGGTCGCGCAAACTGAAGTGCGCTATAAATATCTATATATCGTCCTTAGTGCATCCCTCTGTTGTGGTGACACCGCGACAAGCTGGAACATCCCAACCTGCGATAACATCGTCTATGCGCTAACCCAACAACCGAGTCCTCATCATCAGGTGTAGCAAAATGACATGTCAAAAATATACTATATATATCTATACCAAATATACATAAAACTTTAAAAAATCATTATGTTTACACATGACACTACATCACGAACAGGAAATTCATTGTTTTCAGGCACAACAGAACTAAAAGTTAATCGCCGGATTGCATCTACGCACAGCTGTTAATTTGTCGTGATCCGTTCACGAATATATAATTTGTGGATTACTGCCGACCGGTTCCGTAACTATTAGCTTCATTTCCTTATTGTAGATATATTGTGTCACGTCTACTTGATGCGAGTCTTTAAATTCATCCCCTGGCAATACAAATTTGTCAATTTTGATAGTGTTCGACTGAGGTAAATGACGTGGTTCGGAAAATATACATTAAAAACAAAAATTACGACAGCGTTCTGTTAGATTTCTATTACCAATAAATGCACGTAAGTATTTTGAACAAATCTAAAAAGCCCAATACGGCGTCTTCATATAACACCATTTTACCGCTACTTGCATAGTTGCCGTAATCCGCAATAATTTCGTGGCACCGTAATAATGGCAATGTGGTAAAATATAACTTCCATCATTCATTTATGTTCAGTTTTACTACTGAACCTTACATAAGTATCTTACTACGTCATCAAACACAGGTTTACGTGTGAGTGCAGGCAAGTGTCATACTCTTCCATAATGCACTCTTGCTATTAGTGATATTCGGTGGCCTAAAATTTCTCGGTCAGCAACGCTATGTCGTTCCAGACCGTTTTAAGTTGCTCTGTCCAAAACTGTAAATTCACAAAGAACATTTTCTCAAATTAAATTTTCAAAAATATACATGGTTATAATGGCCAAAATAAACATTATTTCAGTGATTAATTTTCGTTCAAAACCCGAAAAACCAATATTTAAACTCAACATTTTTGTAGAATTGGGGAAATACGTAGGATATCTCAATCCAGTCGGCATGTGGTACATTTTGGTTCCTACGAAGCTTCACTAAATATTCGATTCACTGTTCACATATACATTATATATATACCAGAAGACGTAGCCTCAACCACCACAACAACCATTTCAAGGCACTTTGTCAGCCCCCGTCGGTGTATGACAAATGCATTCGGCGCTAATTATCAAAGCAATTACAGCTCGGTTTTCGAATTGCATTTAATTTTGAGATCTTTTGTTGTGTCGAAAACAAGATTTCCATTAAATTTATCACTTGTTTTGATGTCATAAATCGTAACATAATGGTAATAAACAATGGGCGGAATTCTAAAAGAATTTTAATCATGAAGACTTATATATACACCAATAATAAGCTTTTTGCACGAATGACAGCTATGGGCGTTCTGTACGTCACCGTTTCCCTTATCATTCTTAAAAATTGGTTGTAAATGAAGTTATATATATATGTGTATTGCAAAAGTTATCTTGTGCATAAGTGTGTATCTTTTTTTGCAAATCGGTTCGAAACACAGAGCCATACATATATTTGTAATGAATACCCCATCTTTTAATAGTAGAAGCGTCAGTTACCGTCATAAACCGATAATATCCATCTTCATATTAGGTCAGCTGCTCGAATTTTATTTGTGACCTGAGGCGTCAAAAATGGACTTAAACCCCACTCCCGATATTGTCTCACGGCACCCTCTTCCAGATTTGTTCTATTGTATTTTGTCTTCCCATCGTTGCAAAACAAACCCGTTTGGTTATCCACTATTGAGATTTCCCACCAAACATATAACCAGGGTGATTGTGAGAAACCGAAAACGCCACAAATGTACAGTTGGAGACACTTGGAAACTTGGCCATAAAACAGCACATAAGCCGTAATCTAAAATCCAGGCATACCTCGCCACTCGTGTTGAGACAGCCTCAACAGTATATACCCCAATAAGGCAAAAGCAAGCTATACCATTATCGGCACCCTCCGCTTTACGTTCAAAACTTTATACAATGCTTTGATTAAGCCGACAGCTCCAAATGTTGTATCTTCTAAAGATTAACGCTTCTTATATACATCGCTAACTGTAAATTGCTGTAGATTGTACACGAATGCCGCATCATCACTTGATTAAATCCCGTTACAACTTCCAAACATGAAGCTTCCTTATTGCATTACTCAGTGTGCTAAATTTATATCAGCTGTACTTATACTAGGGGCACACCATTGAAGAATGTATAGCGTGTGCACAGTATGCCATATTACGTACACTGGGCTTTCGGAGTAGGGCCGCTACGGGCTTACTTCGATATCTATCGGCGACGTCTGACCACGACACGTTTAAGCTGTTCCCGATGCTTATAATGATGATACTATTTGAGAGCCCCCGAAATCCGCCGCACAAACGATCCTATACTGTGAAACAATTATTTGTAGAAGTTAGAAACGGGGATTTGCCCATTACCTGTTCGTAACCTATTAAGCGTTCAACAAAAGTATATCTATATATGCAGTGAAACAAAAACCACATACAAAATAAAATTAAAAGCATGAAAAATATATCTGCCGTTAGAGAGAACGCAATATAAACCTTCCAAAAGACTTCCCATTCATTCGCATACGCACTGATAAATTTTATTACCATGTCCGTGTTCGGCCGGAGTTTTTAGATATCTCTTCCGTGTTGGGCCGGAGTTTTTAGATACCTCTTCCGTGTTCGGCCGGAGTTTTTAGATACCTCTTCCGTGTTCGGCCGGAGTTTTTAGATATCTCTTCCGTGTTCGGCCGGAGTTTTTAGATACCTCTTCCGTGTTCGGCCGGAGTTTTTAGATATCTCTTCCGTGTTGGGCCGGAGTTTTTAGATATCTCTTCCGTGTTGGGCCGGAGTTTTTAGATATCTCTTCCGTGTTCGACCGGAGTTTTGACATATATCTTCCGTGTTCGGCCGGAGTTTCTAGATATCTCAGGAATGAGTAAATATGGAATCTTTCGCGGCTCATAGCCTATAATCTGGTCTGTTACGCAATGTGTAGTGCCTGACCAACGCAACCCATCCATGCGGCATGGTAATGCCCTTCCAATTCTGTGACCAAGGGATCACGTTTTCAGTTATAGCTCAAAACGCAGCCTTCATATCAAAATGCGGTATCTACATATTTGCGATTCTAGCAACACTTTTTTTATCAGACTCATGGACATCGACACAAACGAAAGCCTTTTAATCCTCTATAACACGTTTTAGATATATCATACCCGTAGTATTCCCATAGACAACACACAGCGTATATGACTCATCAATATGAACCCAAATACAAGCTCAAACGAACCCTTTTTTAATCCGTTATATCACGTATTAGACATGTCATACCCGTCATAGCATTCCCACGGACACACACCGCATATATAATTTACCATGACGACTCAAGAATTTAAACAGGAAACTACGGTTCGACACTTATCCAGTTGTCAATTTTAAAATTACAGCCTTAACACTTACTAAAATATGTCAAATATTCCGCAAAACCCAGGCGTTTTTGCGCCGCGCCTACATCTTATTTGTAACGCACTCGGCCTATTTCCACTAATTAGTCATTTAACTGTTTCAATCAAACGACTCTACATTCTTGTCAAGACGATTCTTAGCGAAAAAACGCCCCCCGCCCCCCCGAAGCATTCGACAAACAAAACTCGGATACCTCAACCTAAAAAGGCGCTGCGGTGGTTTTAGTTCAAAAGAGTTCGGCCGCCGCTAATTTGAAACACGATTGACGCTAGGCATTTAATCAAACGACGATACATAATATACGACTATCACGTTCGTGTTCGAAAAATTCTTTTGTTCAAACATATATTAAATAGTTTAGTATATAGTAGCTAATATATATTGCTCGCTTGTCAATTTCGTTAAGCTAATCGGCCGGTACAGGCACCCACGACACCTCAAAAACTTCGTACAAACAGTGACATTGAAACAATATATAATCGTTAATCTTAAGATTCCTGGTCGATCAACTACTGATATCATTGTTGCTTTGACCGTTCGCTGTTTTAGGCTAACTCGGCTCAAAGAATTTCGTTTAATTATCGCTTTGAAACAATGATCGTTTATCTCAGATACCAGATCGATTTGCTCTGCTACTGTAGTCATTGTTCCATTGATCGTTTAATCGCCTCGAAGAATTTCGTTTTTAATTGTCATTTTGAAACATCAGTAGCAGTATAAAACACAACGTCGTATGCATGAGATTAAATCTCAAGTTCAATTGTTTTAAATGATGATACAATGCAATACATAAGTTTCTTATCTCACACGATCAACCTGAATCCTGTAGTGGACACAGAAATGCGTCCACGCCTTTTCTGTTGGGGAAATTGACCACAAATCCTTCAGAAGAGTATAACACTACTCTATATCACCGCATAAACGCGATCCATTTCGCCCGTTCCAGTGATTCTGGAGCATATATTTCAAACTAAAATTTTGCACTGTCCGCCCCTAACTTTTGAACGTTGTGACACGACCATGCCATGACAACATAACCCCCAGAAAATGGGGAGTTACCCGATGCAACCAGGGTTACTACATGGCACGGCTGAACTTGATCAAGCCATACTCTTCCCAAGTATGGCGGCGATAACGACAATCCGCTTGCTGTTTTTAAGAAGCCATAACCAACTCTGTATATTCCAACAAGTGCCGCCTGACTGATAGTGCAAAAATCAAGCAATGCGCACAGAGCAACGCATTCGAGGGCTCCGCTGAACCCATCTTGACCACAAAAAGTTCTCGTCACAGTTTCAGTCATATCGGTTAATGCTTTTAAGTCTTGAAATCCTATTTTCACACCACATCCGCCGTTACAGTCAGAACTCAACCGCATGCCGTACACGCACAGCCAACCCGTGTTCCTTCTTCCGCCCCAGCCAACACTGAGTTCTCGAAGTAAGTTTCTTGAGTCTTAAAACTGCCCAAACTCCTTAAATCACGGAAGGCACATATGTCATGGCAAAATCTAGTATATATATTAATTTCCGGGCAACGTTCGATACGCATCGATCGATTTTAGCAAAGCATCTATACTTCCGATACCCACCAGAAAGTGATATTATATTTTAAAATTGTCTAATATTAGTTTTGTCGCTTCTAAAAATAATTGCAATCGTAACGTACTCAATCGAAACCGCTGGGAAAGATTTCAATTTTTTGACACTCGAAATGGGTATAATATATATATATATATATAATTTTCTATATAATTACATATATTATATTTACATATTAATATGTATATATATAATTACATATATTCATATACACACAAAGAACGCAAAAACAACCACATAATATGCGGTTCAATTGATGGATATCCTCAGGGGAACTTGATCAGATCACCGACAATCATATTATTATTAGGTATATCGTATGATTTGCTCATTTTTTAGTGCCCACCAAGACTCAATCTGGGCAAGCCCATACCCAAACACATTTGCGTTCTACTTTTATTATGATTTGTCGATCGAAGGACCTGAACGTAAAACGTGAGTTATACGCGACATTACGAGTGTTCCTTTTATGATTGCATCATGATTTGTTACTAAACTAAACTAATCCAGACACCGTGGTTCGATCGCTACACCTGAAATCAGCTATTATATATACCAATTTACTATTTGCAGAACTCTACGTACGTAATCGTTTACTTGATTTAGTTATAGAGGCGAGAAATGTTTCTGGAACAAGTGGTCAGAGAACACTGTTTCATCAAAGGAATCAGTCTGCTAACGACGCAAGATACAATTTAATTTTAGCCAGTTTGATACATGCGTTACATGGTATAAGCAACTAGTATTAGCCCAGTCGCAGTTGGAATTATTTCAGCTTCACCCAAATTTTGCTTTCACAAATAAAGCTAGTGTTGTGCCGTAACTTAAAACATACCATGAGATTACATAACATTGCATGTCCTGACACTCGTCTCGAGCTCGACGAAACCGAATGATCCGACCACAGTGTAAGATTCCGTAAGATGCTGCGGACAAGCAAAGCGCCTATCTAGCTACGACCATTCTTGCCACCTAGCTTGCTGACGCTATAGGGTCACCTCCACTTCCGATGCCGTGAATGCCTAGCTTATCTGATACTCAAAAATACCCGGGAATAATTTGGCGCATGCATATATGGTCAGGTGTTACTTTAAAACATACCACTAAAAACGAGACCAAGCCAAATCATCGACTATACGTCTACGATTTTTCAATCAATGTCACGACGTGTTACTAATTGAATTTAACGGCCCCCATTTGACGCATTGTTGCTAATGTCCCATCCAGCTTTGCATCGCTAGAACCACTGTATAGTTTGATAGAATTGACGTTTTTCAAATTCCACTGTCCCCGAATAGTCGTTATTTATATTTATTGGCAGGCAAAAAATATCGACATTTGGTTTCACAATGTCTTTTTTTGTGCTTGAGCAAACCAGAACCACGTTATTTATGACGTCACAATAGAGAAATACATATATACATAAAGTCTGTCGGCTTAGAGATGGGGGTAGTCGATGGTCCCTCAGAGGTAACCGAAAATATTCGCCAGCCTGGCCAATACTACATCAAAATGTTCGACATTACCCCTTAGTTTTTTTCAATTTTGCTCAAAATTGCTAAAATTATCCGCATACCGGTCGCACGGGGAGGTGTTTGCGGATCATCTACCCATGAGGGTGACCGGGGACCCTATGGGAACCCTGATATAAATCTATGCATATATATTTTAGCAATCCACTACATATGCAGAGACGGAAACGGGACCATACGCGCACAGTGATGGCCAGGGGAGCGAGTATAGTTATTTTTGGTTTGTCTGGAATATAGTAATATTAATACCAATAATACACCCGGCAATACATTAACGCTACAACCACTGTCAAAATCAAATCAAAACTTTTGTAGGACCCTTGATTCATCCGATAGCCAAACAACGCAAAAAAATTCCTAAATTACTAATCCCAACTTTCAAAGAAAACTATAATTTGATGAAGTGTTACCTTTTCCCTATGGTTTGTTTAGTATGATGTAAATTACATTTATCCAACTTTTGTAGGACCCTTTATTCATCCGATAGCCAAACAACGCAAAAAAATTCTTAAATTACTAATCCCAACTTTCAAAGAAAACTATAATTTGATGAAGTGTTACCTTTTCCCTATGGTTTGTTTAGTATGATGTAAATTACATTTATCCAACTTTTGTAGGACCCTTTATTCATCCGATAGCCAAACAACGCAAAAAAAATTCTTAAATTACTAATCCCAACTTTCAAAGAAAACTATAATTTGATGAAGTGTTACCTTTTCCCTATGGTTTGTTTAGTATGATGTAAATTACATTTATCCCATTCAGCAATCACGAAAATCTGTGAACACATCATTTCATGATCCCTGAGCACAATTAAGTTAAAAACAGTGAAAATTTAACAATTTTTAGATCAAAAAATTCTTGCATTTCAAGCCTCCTGCAGCGTGTCCTACCGGGGTTAAGAACATACGCAATAATTGTTTATAATAACGAAAGCAACGTTGCGTTAAACTTAAATAACCCTCACAACCAGTCGGTCACACAAAACAAGCAAAAACATGTTTGTAAAAATTTTGAAAATTTCGTTTTGAGCTATGTTCTTTAATTTCATTTCATTTCATGGCTGCTTAAGTAAAGTTGTTGCTCTAACAGCCTAAGCCATTCCTCCTCCGTGAGACACTCCTTCTCCGATCGAATGGCTCTGGGGAATTCAAATGCCCAAAATCGAAAAACTCCGAATTTGACTACTAGGAAATCATTGAAACTGCGCAGACAATGCTTGGTCCACGGCTATGCAAAGCTATCTAGACATTTTGATATTGCATACAGTAGCTAGTAGTTGCAAAATTCAAATAGTGGCTTCTCGCAGAGACGCCACGATGTCTAGATTCGAGGCTACCGGGAAACAGTTACCCCACGATATTTCCCTATGACATTTAGCAAGCGGTTTGGCGTTGGCTTCAAATATCGTTGGTTTAGATGGGACATTTTGTGTATATATTTGAATTTGCTTTTGGCTCTTGCCCGTCTCGGGTGACCCGTTAGCTAGAAACCCAAAATTGTTCCATTTTCAAAATTGCTCTCAAAATTATTCCTTTTTCTGTTTATTATACGCAATGAAATTATCAATATGTCCTATTTACTGCGGTCAAAATGTGTGTACACCTACAGATCTAAACTGATTACTCATTCATTTTCTTCTTTTTACGGAGGGTTATTAGTCTGAAGGAGTTATAGCCGAAAAACCATGTAAATTTTCAACACTTCGGACTTAATATGATTTTCGGAAGTTCGCAGAGATTTGCTTTCGTTTCAATTTTCAGTTAATTTTTTGAAATTACATTTCGGAATTTTTCTTTGTTAGTGTACCTAGCAAGATAGTTTAATGGACTAAATAAGAGAAAGCTACAGTGTCATGCTTGTAAATGTGCTCATGGCATCCGTCTTAACATAGCTTGCCTTGCTTTTTTGACCACGTTAACGTTGGTCCAATTTTTGATTATAATCCTTGTTTGAGTTAAAAATATTTTGTGAAACAAGAAAAAATTCAGAAATCTACAACGAGCGGTTTTGAAAAATATGTCGTAGTTTTAGCGAAAAATTGAACATATATATTGGAAATTAAAAAAAAACCATTTCGGACGCCCAAAATTTAGCAATCTGACGGCATTTTGGTTTGAGTTTGCCCGCATCCAGCCTCATTCGGTTGTGGTCGGTAGGCTTCCCGCGGCTCTCTGGCACCCTTGCAGTACCAAAAATTATACTTTCTACTACTATGTGTACCACAGACGAACAAACAATAATTTTTTACTCATTTGGTGCTACTTGACGACACTCCGCTCCCTCCGTTTCATTTACACCAATTGTAAGCTTTGCCGATTTTCATGCTGAGCTTCAACCACGCATTCGAACACCCACGACGCACTATGAAACTGGGATCGGAGCTATGCGAGCACACTTTAATCACAATAACCAGATGCTACCAGCCTGGTACAGAACATAAAATTTCCCTACAAACAAGCCTAAAAAGGATTAGTTTGTTGAACGTCCTCCGCATATACGTAGTGTTAATTAAAAAACCCAGATCGGACTGGAAACGAGAAAATGATAGCCGCTAATCCGTAATCATTTTCGTCGAAAGCTTTTCTTAGTCATTGTTCGATGCAAAACCAATATATACCTATTCATTTGATACTTCGTTGTTATCGATTCATCATCTTACGGGTTTCTCCATCTTCAGCTCCTATAGGCAATATTCGCATATTCGTATATCTTTAAATCAGCGCAACCAAAATTCCCCTACGTAGAGTTTTCTCTGTGGAAAATAGCTGCTGTTTCTGTATCTGCACTGCCAAAGTCAACACTAATGGGTTGTTGGATTTTCAAACAAACGCATAGTATAGTATCGAACAGTGAAATTAGCATTATGCAACTAGCAGAATGATTTCCTGTCCAGCTTTGTGTTTTGTCCAATGATTTCTTGCCCAAAATCTCAAATTCTAAATACCGGGTGTTTGAGGTTTAATTGGAAACCCTCAATTAATCCAAATTCCAGCAATTTACAAAGTTTCCATCCAGCTAAAATGGTGAAAAAAATTTATGCTACCAAAGCTTCTAAACATTAGATGGAGTGATACAGATTAGGACATAGCCGGCTGGGTTATAAGCTAACGTTTAAGAGCATTATCCTGTTTCAAGGAGCCATTGTCGACATTTGACACCAACGTTTTGAAAGCCCGGTGCTAACGAGCAACCGTCGGCTCACGATATGAACCCGTTATCCTCAATCAGGTCTACATAATTAACAGCAGGCGATCGGGCCGAAATGAACAAGTCAAGGGAGACATCAACTAACCTAGGTGCATTGCCAGTTGGACTCAGCCGTCAAACTGAAGTAGGTTGTTACTTCACTCTGCGCTGTTTAATAGTCAAAGGTTCTCTTTAGCAGGCTGTGTCTAAAAGGCAACACAATACCATTAGGAACGCACGAAATGAATACAAGATTCCTGTCTGGATGCCAGCAGGAAGGTGGTGCACTACGCTCTTTGTGCCGTGTTACCTTCATTTCAATGATCCTAGACCGATCCGGTAATTGGTGAGATAGAATTCAATGTGACTGCTCAAGCCACCTAATCCCTTGCTTCATGCTACTACATTAGTTATATCCACGCAATTTCACTATCCGCGTAAAGCTTCTTCGCATCCACTAAATGATGAAGCTGTCTTTCTAAGGGGAGGGGGGAGGGATGGGCCGCACAAGCTTTGTGTTCTTATCAAGCTAAACCTCCCATTGTGCTTCCCTATGGAGCTAAACAATTCAGCCCATGTCTCTCTGCTTGGTTAACAATGAGCCAATTTTTATTGCCAGAACTAAAGGCGTGTTCACACGCTCAAACTTTTTGCTCAAATTCTGATCAAAATTTGAAAGCATCTTTTTTGCATTTTTTGAAGTTTGAATGTGTGAACACTGTTCAAACTTTTCAAGGATATTCTTGTAGCCAATCATCGACGAGATTCATTACTTGAAAAAGTTTGAGCTCAAATTTTGTTCTCAAATTTTGAAATATCGCAATTTTTCGTTAAAAATGATCGTCAAATTCTGATCAAATTTTGATCAAAATTTGAAAGCATCTTTTTTGCATTTTTTTGAAGTTTGAATGTGTGAACACTGTTCAAACTTTTCAAGGATATTCTTGTAGCCAATCATCGACGAGATTCATTACTTGAAAAAGTTTGAGCTCAAATTTTGTTCTCAAATTTTGAAATATCGCAATTTTTCGTTAAAAATGATCGTCAAATTTTGAGCTCAAAATTTGAGCAAAAAGTTTGAGCGTGTGAACACGCCTTAAGTTTTCCCTGGACTCTAAAATTGCACCCAACAGTTGAGTTACACTATACAACATACATTGTCGTTCACATTAAACGTCAATTGTGAATCACCTATCTATGGTATTCCCCATTTTTCTGTCCCCCAACTCAGCTGGAAAACCCTATGATACCAAGGTATCAGGTCCCTATGATACCAAGATACTTGATATCAGGTCCCTATGATACCAAGTGCACCCAGTTCAACCTGCAATGCCACTTCGTTTCCCCAGTAATTTCGAGGGTAACCAGTTTAAAACCTAATTATAATAACAGTAGAATAGTTTTGAAATACATAACATTGCAACACCACCGGGTACAAGTTTACAACCTGCCGGACAAAACGTTCTGACTCCGCGGGGTACCAATTTAGTGGCATTGGACGAACCTTTTATTTGTGCCGGGAACCGCTTTTAATATCCGGTTTCAAATGATATATGTATATCTTAACAAATAATTCAGTAAATTAACATCATGGGTTTCTACGAAAATAAATTTGACGGGCCTATGTGCCCGAGCGTCCCACATCGTATTGCCAAATTTGCTACACCACACCTGCTACAAATTGTTATGCTTGCGGCATTGCTGAGTTCAATCACTGGTCAAACTCACGGTTCTCCAGTTGGTGAACCCCACTCGCCCGGCGGAGGAGGTGGCGGAAGTGACGGATCCATCGATTCCGACAACGGTGTGGCAGATTTTCAAAGCCTTTTACGTCCGAAAACAATGATGAGGATAACAAAAAATTCAAGTAAGTCCTTTTGGTTACATTATACCCCAAAATAACTCCTCTGTGGTGATAAACCGATGAAATTGTTCTAATCAGAACTGTAAATTCGCAATTTTTCTCCAAAATTATATTTGGTACTGAGAGCAGGAATGGAAGATGGGCCTGTGGTTCACGGGTTGTGTTTTTATGGTGGCTCACAGGATGTCGTGGTTCGGACACAGTAGGTCGTGCGTGGGTCACTTTAAAATGGGTCCACTCAGGTGAAGGAAACACTCAACATTTGAAGCCAACAGTAAATTTTTTAGTAAACTAAAAGTCCAGGTCAATTTTAGCTGCGTTTTGCTCCAAAAAATTTAAGTTTGTGCATTTTTCCACATTAGTCCACATAATTTCGACAAAGCTTATAGATGTAGTTACGTTAATTAATATTTTGATCGAATAATGTGCATATTTTCGCTGTAGCGCCAAAAAATGCATATTACAATTTTCATATTGCACGTTTACTGCAAAATTTAGGCAATATTTCAATACGTAATCACTTCATCCTACACTTGATTTAGAATATTGAGTTATCAGTAATAATAGTTCGATATATATTCCTCCGAAAAAAACAAATACTAAGCGCCCATGTTGGCGAATTCCCAACTACCGTAAAATTGTTGGGCTTTAATGATAATTGAAAAAACAAGCAAAAAAAACTCAGGATCGTCTCGCTCGCCTAGCTATGTGATAAATTTGCCGTTATTTCCGTCATACTAGCCGCCACATGATTATAGTACAGAAAGGAGCAGAAATTCGCTTGGACTGTCGGCGTTTGCAAACTTCAGCTTGGACATAGCCGAAAGAACTAAAAGGCACAATTACGTGGCTATATCTTTGCAGGAAAATAGCACAATCGGTTATACTTCATTTATATGAGGCTGACAATTTGATACAAAATTTGCGTATTTTTCTAGAATTTAGTACACTAAAGCCCCGCAGATGGGAAGAAAACGAGTGTGGCAATTCTTCGATTAGTGACCATTTCAGCGCATCTAAATTAAGCAGCTTGAACTTCGTTCAAAGTCTTAAAACCCTATTGTACACCGCTTTAAAATAAAAACATTACGGCCTATTCAAACCACAGAACCCTATATTTCTGCCAGCAGTGAACGAAAAGGCTTGAAACTATCGAAATTTATAAATCACAGCGTCCAACAAAAAGTAGAATTTCATGTATTATTCTTAATTCGCAAAAAGCACCCAGCGCTTCTGAACACATACCGCATAAGCACAACCGTTTTAATCATATATAGTTAGCATACCTATTATACAGACCAATTCAAACTTCCTACACACTAGATTGACAAAACAACAAAAATTGTCATTTTTCCATTAGGGTATAGTAACATACCTAAATGTAAATTTTAATCAGCCTGGATTAAGGGTTAAATATCTCTATCAGAATTAGGTGCCCAAGGTCCGTCGGCTTAGTTGTTAGAATATCTCGGGCGGAGGGGATGGCTTAACGGAGAGGGGGCAAGTTTTTGAAATTTTTAGAAAATCAAAAAATTTTCCAATTCTTTGCTGAAATTTTCTATAATTTTTGTAAATCTGCGAGTGTTCAATACATGCATTCATTTGGATGATTGGAAATTCCAATGTAACAAGCCTTTTTCCCGGATTTTTGACTGAAAATTTTATGACAGTTTTCTTGTTACGACGATATAAACAAAACTGAAGTATTTTGGCGGCCTTCATATAATATATACATCAATTTTGTGCTAGTAATAGCATTGATATTTTAGGTATATCCGCTGGTCACCAGTGGGTGTCTATAATATTATGGATCTTCACCACTACTGGTCACTGCTCGGTGACCCATGTCCTTTCCTGAGTCAAAGTCCCTGGGAAATTCCTTAACATACGTTACGATGATATTTGTCTAACAATGATGAGGGTAAAAACTGCCTTTTAAAAGTAAGCCTCAACAATTTTGGTGCACCGTTGGACAAAAATTTTATGTTTGTTGCGTCAAAATATCATTTTGACTTTGTCGGTCCGGACCGAAAAAATTGCTCAGGCATCACTAATTTTCAGAATTATATATATCAGGGAATAACCGGAACCGTCCATTTAGACCAGATCCGGAACCTGGTCTTCGAAATTTATATATAGTAAAACAGATGAAGGAAGAAATGAAGGTATAGTGGATTTAAAATGCATTAAAAATAACTTTTACCTTAAACTTAATGTACTGCGATAGCATTATTGCCTTTCTGAAACTTTAAAGAAACTGAGGAAGCTAATAATGTTTATTTATCGATCAATATGTCGGTTTTTGAACACCCAGAGCAAGAAATGCCTTCCACTATACACCATTGCGTATACTGCGTCAATTTATATGTGTTTACAACGCATGGAGCGTAGAATAAACACTTTCGCTCTGTCCCCAGTCGCCTCCCTTTACTACAACTACATTTGTTACAAGGTGTTCTATAGGAAACTTGAAATTATTGGTTTATATGGTTTTAATAGAAAATAACAGGTAATTTTCTAATCAGTGGTCAGAGACACTGCTTAGGCTAGCGTTGTGCAACCAGTACACATCATTTAGATGAAAATGATGATAAATTTCTAATCAGAATGTTATAAATGAGACAAACTGTGATGCTGCTCGCACAGTTTCAATAAATACAATTTCATTGCTCAGAAAGCAGTTTCTGGCTGCGTTGCAGATAACGTTACTTTGTTTCAATTTAACCTGATTTACAAAGTTCACAAGCGTACTGGCTGGTGCTTGACGCAATTTATGTTAGCAAAGCATGCGCTAAGTACTTCTACGTAAGCCATATATACTCTGTTACCCAGTTGGACCGGTTTAATTCCAACCCGGAGACTTCTGAACGTATAAAATAGCTGCTACAGAATCGACCTGGCTTTGATTTGTTAACAAACTCTTGCAGGTTATGAAAAATTCCTACTGAAATTATGTGCCCTACTTCGTTTCACACGGCAAATTGCTTAGTTAATCTTTTCTTTTGCTTGGTTGTATTGGAGCTTGATCATTGTATAATATATATTATATACATATATTTAGATCAGAGGTGAAACAAAAATGTGAGAAAATTTCATATAAAATTTTTAAACCGGAATTCTGTTTCCAGTATGGTTTTTGCTCTTTGCTGGAACCGCAACCGGAACACGATTTTTGCCGGAACCGGAATTCCGATTACACCCTGATATATAATACATAACGTACATAGGCAGGTAGTAACCGGAGTTCCTGTTCCAAAAATCATCTTTTGCTTGCCATTCTGACAAAAATCAATACCTCCACACCAAGGAATAACCGAAACCGGAACCAGCAACCGGAACCGTCCATTTAAACCGGATCCGGAACCTGGTCTTCGAAATTTATATATAGTAAAACACATGAAGGAAGAAATCAAGGTATAGTGGATTTAAAATACATTAAAAATAACTTTTACATTAAACTTAATGTATTGCGGCGGTATTATTGCCTTTCTGAAACTTTAAAGAGACTGAGGAAGCTAATAATATTTATTTATCGATCAAATATGTCGATTTTTGGACACCCAGAGCAAAAAATGCCTTCCACTATACACCATTGCGTATACTGCGTCAAATCGAATATGCCTACAAAGCTTGGAGCGTAGAATACACACTTTCGCTCTGTCTCCAGTCGTCTTCCTTTACTACACATACGTTTGTTACATCTTCTTCTGTAGGAAACTTGACATTATTGATTTATAAGATTCTAGGAGAAAATAATAGATAGAAGGTAATTTTCTGATCAGTGGTCAGAGACACTGTTTCGGCTAGCGTTGGACAAACAGTGCCCGTCAGTTAGATGATAATGATGATAACTTTCTAATCAGAATGCTATAAATGATACACACTGTGATGCTGCTCGCACAGTTTCAATAAATACAGTTCTTTGCCAAGAAAGCAGTTTCTAGCTGCGTTGCAGATAACGTTAGTTTACTTCAATTTAGACTGATTTACCAAGTTTACAACCGCACTGGCGGGTGCTAGACGCAATTTATGTTAGCCAAGCATACCCTAAGTACTTCTGCGTAAGCCATTCTCTGAAACCGAGTTGGACCGGTTTAATTCAAACGTATCCCACAGACTTCTGGATGTGTAAAATAGCTGCTACAAGCATCGACGTGGCTTTAATTTGCTAACAAACTCTTGCAATTTATTATGAAAAATTCCAACTGAAATTATGTGCACTACTTACGTTTGAAACGTCAAATTGCTTAGTTAATCTTTTCTTTTGCTTGGTTGTATTAGAGCTTGATCATTGTATAAAATATACTACATATGTTTGGATCACAGATGAAACAAAAACGTGGAACATTTCAAACAAAATTTTTAAACCGGTATCGTTTTTGCCCTTTGCCGGAACCGCAACAGGAACACGATTTTCGCCGGAACCGGAATTCCGGTTACTCCCTGCTCCACACTGGGATCGGAAATCAGGGTACTTAGAATATAACGCAACACATTGTAACCCCTTCATGCATATGGTTGGCCTATGGCAACTAAATGAAACGCGGAGAACTGTGTTAACTCAGTTCGACGTGTAACGTACATTTGGTCGCATGTTAAAATTCGCCCGATATGAAAAGAATCCTAAGGATCCAAGCACCAACGTCGCCATAACTCAGCCCAACGGTTACCCTGCGCGACCTAAATCCAACCGACGAGTCACCACACTCGCAATACGAGTAACGGTCGCTTGGTCGCACGTTATTATTCGCCTGCGTTGAAAACAGCCACAAATATCCTAGAACCAACATCGACATAGATCAGCTTAGCGGTTATCGTGCTCGACCGAAAGCCAAATAACCAGGCATCGCACCGGCAATTTGTTCAACAATTTCTTAAAGCAAGGGAGGGTAACACTACCGTTGTTTGCACACATGCGTGTTTGCAATTACTTGCAGTGAATAAACTTTCGGACAATTATACCGATTCCAGTCTGTGATCACAAAATATACCCCAGCTTTGCTGGAGCACCGGCTGGCGACTAGTGAGTTATGGTTAAAAGCAAACACAGTTTAGCTGTTGACACATGTCCCGTCCAATCGAGGTTTTCGAATGTTGTTTCAAGCAATTTTTCAGGCGTTTCGGCTATTGGAAAACACTCGAAACCCAGAAGTCATGACAAATGGAAGCATGTAGTTGTTACTATAAATTGGATATAGATAAATTATTTCAGGAATGCTCCTTAAAAGAGACGACATTCTTGCCGATTTACTACGACCACGCGGACGGAATGTGTTTTAATAAATGAAGAAACCGAACTAGTTCATCACACGAAGAAAAACCAATACAAATCATAATAATGTTCTGTAAAATTTCATAAAGGCTTCCAACCAAACCCATGATTCTAGTAAATAATTTAAGAAATTATAGCACAAATCATTTGCCGCTACCATAATGAATAGTAAAAGTTAAAAATTAAGTCATACATGTTACAAATAGAAATATTATATATATATCAGGATAATATATATATCATCAGCATGGATATAATATACAGGTAAATCGAGACAGAAATAAATTAATACCCAGTTGTTATATATACGCATCAATTTTTGGACTGCCATATTAGCAGTATATAGTTAAACAGAAACATTAGATAGTTTAAAAAAGTCTATTTTCAATGACCCGATCTCTAGTTTGCTAAAGGAATTATATATACCTTGGATCAAAATCGAGATAATGAACGTTTAAATTTGTCAATAATTTTAGTTCAAATACGTACCGCAATATTTATCTCTGTTTGAGGTGAACTATTATATATCAAATAAGGCAAATCAGAATGGCATAAAAATTACTAATTTTTCAATAACCCTAGTTGCACAAGTAAAAACCTTATAACTAGTGGTCACAACTGATTTGGTCAGAATTTGCGGCCGCTACATATTTGAGAGGCACAGCCGCCGTAATGAAATCTACCCGTAAAACAAAACAATTATTATTCATCGGCACATTTACTTGGCTTTGCTCTTAAAATTTGGAAGAACGGTAACAGGCTATCTGAGGCTGCGCAGTACATTCAAGGATTCGTGAAATTCTAACTGGCTACTTTCGAAAATATATATACTACAAATAAATATCATCAACGCCTAACGACATCTAACTGCTTTTCCGCGTGAATAAAATTCTAAAAAGGCTGGCAAGGGTTCGGCTTCTTCAAAAACGAGTCCTGAGGCCAATGACCTAATCAGCCCGCAACTTTGCCACGCCAGCGAGTATATATACACCACTCACACGGCAAATGCACACGCTACATCGGCCTAGGCATAAACGAAAATTAATCAGCCCGCAACTTTGCCACGCCAGCGAGTATATATACACCACTCACACGGCAAATGCACACGCTACATCGGCCTAGGCATAAACGAAAATTAATCAGCCCGCAACTTTGCCACGCCAGCGAGTATATATACACCACTCACACGGCAAATGCACACGCTACATCGGCCTAGGCATAAACGAAAATTAATCAGCCCGCAACTTTGCCACGCCAGCGAGTATATATACACCACTCACACGGCAAATGCACACGCTACATCGGCCTAGGCATAAACGAAAATTAATCAGCCCGCAACTTTGCCACGCCAGCGAGTATATATACACCACTCACACGGCAAATGCACACGCTACATCGGCCTAGGCATAAACGAAAATTAATCAGCCCGCAACTTTGCCACGCCAGCGAGTATATATACACCACTCACACGGCAAATGCACACGCTACATCGGCCTAGGCATAAACGAAAATTTCGGCAAGGTTTGAACAAATAACTTGACGCGGTATCTATTTCTTACACTAACCGCTTGTCTTATCGCCAAGGAAGTGAATTGTGCAGGTTTAATACGTAATATACGTAATTTAGAGAGACGTCCACAGCTACGTTAACCTCCAGCATCACAAAATGTTTACAATATTAGACATCCCGCTTGAATACTTACGCAGATATACCCGCTTACTGCGCATTTAGGGAGTCACGATGTGCACAGACGATAAATTTAAACAGCTCTACAAAATAAGGCTAATGCAAATATAGCGCGAATGGTTAGAATGACTTGGGTCTCATGGTCCCATTCAAAGTGAACTAGCTTTGACACAACTCTGTAACGTAACTAAAAAAGATAGCGACACACTATTTGCAGGTACACAGATGAATTGTTCTACATAATGAGACAAACACACGCCCCCATATTGCTCGATATGAGGCCGCTTTTTGTGTATTTTGAGTCCCAGAGATAACACCTTTTGGAGCCGCGCCGTCTGCAGCAACATCGAACATGGTTGCAGAGATATTGCTGTTTTTTGTACTTTGGGCCCCGTGGGCACATTTAAAAACTCGCAAAGCAAAGCATTATATCCTTATAGCGACTTATTTGCTCCATAAAATGATCCCAATTGGACTCAGAGATCTATAGTATAATAGTTGTCGAGATACAATAACGCCATTCTTGGGCCCTGTGTGACGAGGCAAAACTCCATAAAGCTAGCTTTGTCGGCGGATGTTGGACTTCACTTTGACAAGTTTTAGGCTTTCGACTAAGCTGTCATGCGAATTAATCGGCACAGCTAAAGTTGAGTTATACATATCACCGCAAAATCCCATATATAGAACATAGTCAAATTTTACTGCTGCCTGGCTAGTAAGAATTCTTCGCTTCGCTCTTTTCACTCGCCATACTCAGAATTCTATTATTTCACTGAGTTTGAATAGTCGTGAAAATTTCTTACATCTTAAAATGTTACACATGCACCACACCCGTTGGTATATACCCAGAAAAAATTATCTAAGAACTTATAGTTACAAAAATAAAACAAATCCATTTTTACAAATTGTTCCCGAGAACTGGTCGTAAAAAAATAGCAGCCATTCAAATGCATTGAAATTTGCAACTTTTTTTGACCGATCGGGTTTTATTGATATCCGCGGGTGTACTTGGCTGAGGCTCAAATCCAGCGGCAGAAAATGCTTTTTATATATACGTAAAAACGCCTTTAAAACGATATAAAAATGGTTAAGACAATATTTGCAGCAAAAACACTAAGTAAAACAAATACTGGGTTTTGCAAGAATTATTTTATCTGTTTGTGTGACGCACAATTCGCACGAACTAGATTGATGGATTTTCGCATTTTTTTCTTCGGCGCTTATTCCTACCACATTTTAATTCCAACACCCACCCGGTTCATCTGATTAGAGACCATTGACTGTCTAGTCGAGAACGACGAGAACTTATTCAAAATTTTTGATCAAGCAAGTCGTTTTTAAGCCACAAACCAAGGGTTAAAAATAAAATAGAACAGCGAAGTTTTCTAAACGGTGGCACTATCATGCTGCTGAAAGTCTCAGTGACTGCCATTGTAAAGTAGTACGTACAACAACTAGAGTTAAGTATACTTTATTAAACTGGTTTTACTACTAAACTTTAAAATAATAACCACCGACCAACAAAAAATAACGCGAATCCCGATCAGAATATACATGAATACTGCTAAGAGGGCGTCAGGAAATTCATATAAGCTTGAAATAAAAACATTGCG
The DNA here is from genome assembly GCA_030248225.1 of Trileptium ribeirensis. NCBI lineage: Eukaryota > Metazoa > Nematoda > Enoplea > Enoplida > Thoracostomopsidae > Trileptium > Trileptium ribeirensis. The sequence goes on along the minus strand of JASANE010029058.1, from coordinate 5,182 downwards.
TGCGGTACCACACGGTTTTGATCAGTATAACCATTTCGAATACGGCTTTTTACGTGCCAGAACAGTGATAGTCATCATTTTTGAACGACCATGGAAACTAATTACACACTGAACGAACGCAGCCCCAACACAAAAATCCATTGAATCACGAACCCTAGGAGCTCCACATGATCAAAATAAATAGTATTTGATCTCACGGTGCGCAAATTAAGAACCTAGGTCCATTTTTCCATGACAAAAAGTGACCGAAATGCGCTATCAACTGGAGTTTAGCGCCGAACCAGAAAATCTTAACACTGGTTACAGAACGGCCATAAATAATGTAATGTAGTCTTATGAATAACAAGTTAGTATGTCTCAAAATTATTATGAACGAAGCACCAAGAGTGAACAGCACTAATCAGTGCAAAAGGTTTCACTGTTTGGTTTGTTTGAATGTATACTCTAACCGAAGAATTAAATCTTTATGTGGGGGGAGGGGGCACAAAACTTATAGAACAGGGAGCAACCGGAATTCCGGTTCCAGTTCCGGCGAAAATCGTGTTCCGGTTACGGTTCCGGCAAAGGGCAAAAACCATACCGGAACCGGAATTCCAGTTGAAAAATTTTGTTTGAAATTTTTCTACATTTTTGCTTCACATGTGGTCCAAACATATGTAATATATATACAATGATCAAGTTCCAATACAACCAAGCAAAACAACAACAACAACAACAATGAATTTATAACGCGCTTTTTTCGCAGGAGCGTTGCAGAAGCGCAAAAAGAGAATGTAATGATACGTGTACAATATGAAAAATTGTCATGTCATTGGGAATAAATGAGTCTTTAGTTTAGATTTGAATTGAGTAATTTCAAGATCACGATTTCTCAATGTGGCTGGCAGTTTATTCCATTCTGAGGGTCCCAAAAATTGAAAACTGCCATTTCTTGTCATATCAATACGCAATACCCGTTCGTTGGCAAGTCGCGATCCTGTTGAGTTTGTGAGCATGTCAGCAATATATGTCGGACTGTTGACACTAAGTGCGTTGTATACCAGTAAGAGAATCTTGTATTGAATGCGTCGGTCAAGAGGCAACCAATGAAGATTTCTCAAAACGGGTGTTATATGGTCTTGTCGACGGGCCATCGATACTATTCTTGCCGCTGAATGTAGAAGCCGACGGAGAGGCAAGAGGCTAGCACTGGGCAGTCCACAGTATAGAAAATATTAACTCAGCAATTTGCCGTGTGAAACCTAAATATGGCGCATAATTTCAGAATGAATTTTTATCTTAACCTGCAGTAGTTTGTTAACAAAACAAAGCCAGATCGATGCTTGTAGCAGCTATTTTACACATTCAGAAATCTGCGGGTATGTTAGTATTAAACCGGTTCAACTCGGTAACAGATATGGATTGCGGATGGATTGGTATGGATTACGTAGATGTACTTAGCGTAAGCTTGGCTAACGTAAACTGAGTCAAGCACCAGCCGGTGCGCTTGTACACATTGAAAATCAGTCTACACTGAAGTAAAACAACGTTATCTGCAACGCAGCTGGAAACTGTGTTCTTGACAATGAACTGTATTTATTGAAACCGTGCTAGCAGTACCACAGTTTGTCTCATTTATAACATTCTGACTAGAAATTTATCATCATTATCATCTATCTGACGTGCACGGTTGCCCAACGCTAGCCTAAACAGTGTCTCTGACCACTGATCCAAAAATTGCCTTTTATTATTTTCTCCTAAACATATAAACCAATAATTTCAAGTTTCCTATAGAACAAGATGTAACAAACGTATGTGTACTAAAGGGAGGCGAATGGAGATATGGCGAAAGTGTTTATCCTACTCTCCATGCGTTGTAAGCATATTCGATTTAACGCAATATACGCAAGGGTGTATAGTGAAAGGTATTTTTTGCCCTGGTTGTCCAAAAACCGACATATTGACCGATAAAGAAACATATTAGCTTCCTCAGCTTCTTTAAACTTTAAGAAAAGCAATAACGCCATCGCAATGCATTAAGTTTAATGTAAAAGTTATATCTAATTCATTTTAAATCTACTGTACCTTCATTTCTTCTTTCATCTGTTTTACTATATATAAGTTTCGAAGTCCAGGTTCCGGATCCGGTTTAAATGGGCTGTTCCGGTAAATTTCAGTTCCGGTTATTCCCTGCTATAGAAATAAAAATACAAAGATGTCTTTCCTTCGACGACACCCCAGCAGTATAATTACTGTCTCTTTCACCGAAAATATCTCTCCGAGCAGAAATTAAACACAAAATGCACAGTAATACTGCAATCATTTTTTGACAATAGAAACACATCGTTAAAAAAGTGAAAAAATAGCGATTATCGAGATCTATAGAAAGAACAACGATCTAATAATATGCGAGCGATCTACGTCAAAACCAGAAGTATTAACAATGAGAGGAAAAATACAGTTAAAACAATATTAGCAGCGATATCGGCGGACCGGACCAATTTTAAAATTTGCCGGTCCGGACCGCTGGACCGGTCCAGACCCCTGAAATTTTTCTGATCACTAAATTTTTCCCAAATCAGAATCCCTGTGAAATTCCTTAATATATATATATATATCATGATAACATTTATCTATATATATTATGATGAGGGTTAAAAACTGCATCTAAAAATAAGCTTCAGCAATAAATTTTGGGACACTGTTGGGCAAAAATTTTACGTTTGTCAGTCGAAAAAATTTTTGACTGAGTAGGCCCGGACCAAAAAATTTGCTCAGGCTGCATCACTAATAATTAGATATAATTATTGTTTCCGCACATTCTTACGTCCCACGCGTTGTATTAACATAAAAATGATCGTTTTAGTATATACAGAATATAGAAATACGTATTATTACATGCATGATGACAAACGAATTGAAAACAGTATACCGGCCTAGCGACAGTGGCGGAGGGGTTGGGGTTACACCCCACTTTCCAAATGCCCCTATCTTCGCCGCCGAAAATCCCATGTCCAACAAAATTCACGATTTATCAAAACCCCTAAATTCAAGGGGTTTGTAAACTAAATGTCTAACAAAATACTACTATTTCTAATGCTAAAGCGCTGTTATATAGGCTCAAACATTTTGTAATGCAGTTACAAGCATATTCCGATACATTCATGTAGTTTTACTACAGTGTATTTTCAAGCTAAAACGATATTTCAGCATTATAAATAATGGTAATTAATGTTTAAAAAACAGTTTGCAAACAAAAAACAAATTTTCAGACATAAAAATTTTTGGAATTAGTTGAACATGGGAAGTTTCGGAAAAGGTGGAGGACGGACATGGGGAAAATCTCACGAACATGGGGGTATAGAAAGTGGAGGTCCCCATCCCACTGTGGACAAGCCAATATATATATCTACCTAAAAATAAATATGTTTCAAATATGTTCAAACCGCTGTCGATAACATGGCTGCCTAAGTAGTGAAAAATGCTGACCACATCTAAGAGTTCGTCACTGCAGTTGGCCAAGTGTTCACTGTAGCTGCAGCAAGCCATAATTTTCGTTTTGTTAGAGTTGAAAAACCCGCCGTCGTTTGCTGCTAGTGTACTCAGGCCTTCTAATATAAGCCCAAGGTTTCCCGTGGTCTGACAAAAGTGCATGAGCCGTCTATGTGTATAGCCTTTTTTGGTGGACGAGTATATACATCACATTGTCTGATCTCATAGACCGTGGAAGATCACGCAGAAGACTGAGTAGTTCAAGAGAACGAATAGCCAGACATAAGATTGTGGAATTCCAGATTACTAATATACGCTTGGATATCTTTCGCCAGTGACCAAAAACAAAATCTTTCGATATTGATAAATCAGAAATGGCAAGAAAATTATAGTTTGTAGCGTGACCAAAAACAAAATCTTTCGATATTGATAAATCAGAAATGGCAAGAAAATTATAATTTGTAACGTGACCAAAAACAAAATCTTTCTATATTGATAAATCAGAAATGGCAAGAAAATTATAATTTGTAGCGTGACCAAAAACAAAATCTTCCGATATTGATAAATCAGAAATGGCAAGAAAATTATAATTTGTAGCGTGACCAAAAACAAAATCTTTCGATATTGATAAATCAGAAATGGCAAGAAAATTATAATTTGTATCGTGACCAAAAACAAAATTTTCCGATATTGATAAATCAGAAATGGCAAGAAAATTATAAATTTGTAGGGTGACCAAAAACAAAATCTTTTTATATTGATAAATCAGAAATGGCAAAAAAATTATAATTTGTACCGTGACCAAAAACAAAATATTTCGATATTGATAAATCAGAAATGGCAAGAAAATTATAATTTGTAGCGTGACCAAAAACAAAATCTTTGTGATCGCCATTAGGTTTCGCTATTATAATTTCGACGAATACATTTTATTATGTTATAATCCAAAATTATTTGCTAAACCGCCCGTTGCCGTGGTAAGGTAGTTGCCATCGATGTAAATAAATTACGGCATTAAAAGCAAGTTTACAATAGACACTGATAAAAGTCTGAGTTTGTCCAATCAAATATGCGAACCGTACGCAACTGGTGTAGAGAATTATAACTTTTTCGAATACGCAGAGACTTGATATGCACCTTATCGATATACTATTACGTTTGTACCACAAATCCCATTTCACAAGCGAAAATTTTACGAGATATCTTCTTCTTGGTGTTGATTGTTTAGGACGTATATAGGTTTTATAGCATAGCTTGTGCCAAAATTTTTGATTTCTGATAAAAAATTTCCATCTAAAAATAAATTGTGAACACAAACATATCCCCGTGTGCGCATTTTAGAGCGGCAATCTACAAACATGGACAGAAATAAATATGCGCACGCGGACTGTCAGAGATACGTTTAAACGGGGTGCTCGTTCGTGCATATGGTTTTTGCACAGTAGTTTAATTATGGCCATGACTCTACAATATGATGCATCGAGAGAATGTTCTTTTACTGAACGATGGGTTTTTACCAAAGGTGGTTCAATATTTCAAAATATTCAGCTGATTCTGTCATGTGGATTTGGGTTATTCCGAGTTTTTCGATTCTCTGGCCGGCAACAAATTTCGCTAATACTCACTAAAAGCCATAAATATAGTTTTGGTAGCAACAAAATCTTCCATATTTAATGCCTACAACATTTAGTCCAGCAATACGAACGAAACC
>JASANE010029057.1:0-11037 GCA_030248225.1 Trileptium ribeirensis | reverse complement strand
TCATCTACTTCGTTCAGTTACGTATTGCTTGGCATCCGATGTTGGACATGTCGCTTTCGATACTAAGCGCGGCGTATGTACATATTTGCCGGAAAACAGCTTTGGCTCGCAATCAAATCCACGATAGCAGAAGCATATTTGTATATGTACGGCTGTATGATATTGCATGTTGTGTCGATAATAATAATCGATGATTTAGGATAGTTTATTTAAAGACTCTTCGATTGACTGGGAGTTTTTACTGGCATCCGATGTTGGACATGTCGCTTTCGATACTAAGCGCGGCGTATGTACATATTTACAGGAAAACGGCTTGGCTTGCAATCAAATCCACGATAGCAGAAGCATATTTGTATATGTACGGCTGTATGATATTGCATGTTGTGTCGATAATAATAATCGATGATTTAGGATAGTTTATTTAAAGACTCTTCGGTTGACTGGGAGTTTTTACTGGCATCCGATGTTGGACATGTCGCTTTCGATACTAAGCGCGGCGTATGTACATATTTGCCAGGAAAACAGCTTTGGCTGGCAATCAAATCCACGATAGCAGAAGCATATTTGTATATGTACGGCTGTATGATATTGCATGTTGTGTCGATAATAATAATCGATGATTAAGGATAGTTTATTTAAAGACTATTCGAATGACTGGGAGTTTTTACTGGCATCCGATGTTGGACATGTCGCTTTCGATGCTAAGCGCGGCGTATGTACATCTTTGCCGGAAAACAGCTTTGGCTCGCAATCAAATCCACGATAGCAGAAGCATATTTGTATATGTACGGCTGTATGATATTGCATGTTGTGTCGATAATAATAATCGATGATTTAGGATAGTTTATTTAAAGACTCTTCGATTGACTGAAAATTTTTGGAATCCGATGTTGGACATGTCGCTTTTGATACTAAGCGCGGCGTATGTACATATTTGCAGGAAAACAGCTTTGGCTCGCAATCAAATCCACGATAGCAGAAGCATATTTGTATATGTACGGCTGTATGATATTGCATGTTGTGTCGATAATAATAATCGATGATTTAGGATAGTTTATTTAAAGACTCTTCGATTGACTGGGAGTTTTTACTGGCATCCGATGTTGGACATGTCGCTTTCGATACTAAGCGCGGCGTATGTACATATTTGCCGGAAAACAGCTTTGGCTCGCAATCAAATCCACGATAGCAGAAGCATATTTGTATATGTACGGCTGTATGATATTGCATGTTGTGTCGATAATAATAATCGATGATTTAGGATAGTTTATTTAAAGACTCTTCGATTGACTGGGAGTTTTTACTGGCATCCGATGTTGGACATGTCGCTTTCGATACTAAGCGCGGCGTATGTACATATTTGCCGGAAAACAGCTTTGGCTCGCAATCAAATCCACGATAGCAGAAGCATATTTGTATATGTACGGCTGTATGATATTGCATGTTGTGTCGATAATAATAATCGATGATTTAGGATAGTTTATTTAAAGACTCTTCGATTGACTGGGAGTTTTTACTGGCATCCGATGTTGGACATGTCGCTTTCGATACTAAGCGCGGCGTATGTACATATTTGCCGTAAAACAGCTTTGGCTCGCTTTTTAATCCACGATAGCAGAAGCATATTTGTATATGTACGGCTGTATGATATTGCATGTTGTGTCGATAATAATAATCGATGATTTAGGATAGTTTATTTAAAGACTCTTCGATTGACTGGGAGTTTTTACTGGCATCCGATGTTGGACATGTCGCTTTCGATACTAAGCGCGGCGTATGTACATATTTGCCGGAAAACAGCTTTGGCTCGCAATCAAATCCACGATAGCAGAAGCATATTTGTATATGTACGGCTGTATGATATTGCATGTTGTGTCGATAATAATAATCGATGATTTAGGATAGTTTATTTAAAGACTCTTCGATTGACTGGGAGTTTTTACTGGCATCCGATGTTGGACATGTCGCTTTCGATACTAAGCGCGGCGTATGTACATATTTGCCGGAAAACAGCTTTGGCTCGCAATCAAATCCACGATAGCAGAAGCATATTTGTATATGTACGGCTGTATGATATTGCATGTTGTGTCGATAATAATAATCGATGATTTAGGATAGTTTATTTAAAGACTCTTCGATTGACTGGGAGTTTTTACTGGCATCCGATGTTGGACATGTCGCTTTCGATACTAAGCGCGGCGTATGTACATATTTGCCGGAAAACAGCTTTGGCTCGCAATCAAATCCACGATAGCAGAAGCATATTTGTATATGTACGGCTGTATGTTTGTGATTTTCGATGATTTGGATGTTTTTTGCTCTTCGATTGACTCGGAGTTGCTGCCGTCGTTTTTCTGGTTTTGTTTGCGCCGGCGTCTTTTTGACTTGCTCCAATCAAATCCATACAGAACATATTTTATATTACCTTATGATATTGCATGTTGTGTCGATAATAATAATCGATGATGTAGGATAGTTTATTTAAAGACTCTTCGATTGACTGGGAGTTTTTACTGGCATCCGATGTTGGACATGTCGCTTTCGATACTAAGCGCGGCGTATGTACGTATTTGCCGGAAAACAGCTTTGGCTCGCAATCAACTCCACGATATCAGAAGCATATTTGTATATGTACGGCTGTATGATATTGCATGTTGTGTCGATAATAATACTCGATGATTTAGGATAGTTTATTTAAAGACTCTTCGGTTGACTGGGAGTTTTTACTGGCATCCGATGTTGGACATGTCGCTTTCGGTACTAAGCGCGGCTTAGATATACATATTTGCCGGAAAACAGCTTTGGCTCGCAATCAAATCCACGATAGCAGAAGCATATTTGTATATGTACGGCTGTATGATATTGCATGTTGTGTCGATAATAATAATCGATGATTTGGGACATTATTCTAGGTACTCAGACACAGAGATGGTAGTCGGTGAGCGATGAATCGGTGATGTAGCATATACTTTAGTTTGTGTGGGTAGATTCGGCGTGGCACGTAGCCCTTCATCGCGGAACCAGCGAGGGGAGCTTTCTCAAATAGTCCGTCATCTTATTTTGTCTGTCTATGTTGTGTCGTATACAATAAGGCATCACTGGATTGGTGGATTTTCGCAATTTTTTATTTGCCGACTAATCGGATTTTGTTATGCGGCCAGCGGTGTTCTTCCACTTCGCTGTTGCGATTTCCTGTCCAATTTTTCAAATGAAATTTTATAATTTGTTTCCTGTTTAGGCATCTCCAAGATTCTAAGTTTTACTAGAGAGTTTGGATCGAAAAGTGGCGACCAGAGATGGAACCAGCGGGTCACATCTGCGACCGAGTCACCGGCTCACTGTGTGTGTGACCCGGTCTGGTTCAGAAAGCGAAAGCAATCTCCTCTGCAGTAAGCCTCTAAGTACTCAGCCTTAACAGAACAACTTCTTTTGCTTTCTTCTGTCTGCTTTACTATTCCGCAGGGACATATTGGGAACTCAGGTGCTCTTCGATGACGAATGCTCTCAATGATCAGAAGTTGTGTGAGGTTGTTGAAACAGGATTGGGCTGCTTTGTGGCACACGTTCATGCCGTGGACTTCAAAAACATGATTTAAAGCCCTGGACAACCTGAGATGTGTTTCTTTTCGCATCGGTTTTATTTGCTACTATTCCCATGTTGCTAACAGTTCGGCGGCATCACATGATGAGGGCGTTGTTGTTTTGTTGCTCTTTTGGTGCGGGCTTGTTTCTTGCCCTCCTCTTTTGTCCCATGATGACAATCTGTTTCCAAAGCACGGTCAACGGGCTATGATTTCACTCTTTTCTTGGGGTTGTTGTTCTTTTGTTGTGTTGTTTGGCTTGGGGCTATAGTTTCGCTTGCCCTACTGCTTTTGTCCATGATGCCAATTCTGTTTAAAAAGCACAATTATCACGGGCTATGATTTCACTTGACCAACTACCTGCTTTTGTTCGCAGCTGCAGTTCCTGTCTTGCCGAAAACGCCGTTCGGGCTAGATTTTCCCTTTGCCACTTGCTGCTTGTCCCGTGATGCGATTGTTTCCAGGTCAGGCTGTGCTAGAGCTTGACCAACTACCCGCTTTTGTCTGCGACTGCAGTTCTTGCCGAAAACGCCGTTGCAATCCGCAATGTAATAGGGTTATTCCAGCCAGCAGATATTCAACTGTTTTCCAAGATCGTTTCTTTTCCGAATTCATAAAAATTATTATGTGCATCGTCTGCATTGGAAAATTGTTTTGTTGCTAGGTCTTATTACTGTGTCCGGATCACTATCGTGACCGGGTCTCCAACCGGGTACCAGGTCACTACCTCGACTTGGTCACAACATGAGACTCGGTTCCATATCTGTGTAATATTTTCCCCAGAGCAACGTTTTGGCGCCATAAGCTAAAGTTATAAAAATACCGCCCCAAAATGTACTTTTCAAAAATTTTTACCTGTTTTGCTAGTTGGAGCCATGAAAAGTATATGGGCTCCTTTAAGCCCGATAAACGCATTGTTTTGATTACTTTGACCTATTCAGGCGCTCCTTCTTCGTTATGCCTGTAGGTCGTTTTAGAGCGTCAAACAGCCACAATAGGGAGAAGCGGAGAATTTCTCGCAGTTTTTTGGGACCCTGAATGTGATGGAAACAGTTGTGGTTCTGTCGTATTCTTTCGAGTGCTACGGGCACTACTCGGGTCCTAGGAAGTAAAAGTTTACGCTGGCTCCTTTAAGCCCGATAAACGCATTGTTTTGATTACTTTGAACCTATATCAGGCGCATCCTTACTTCGTTGCCCCCATGCGGGTCGTTTTAGAGCGTCAGAAATAGCCAATAGGAGAGCGGAGACTCTTCTTCAGTTTTTTGGGACCCTGAATGTGATGGAAACAGTTGTGGTTCTGTCGTATTCTTTCAATACTACGGGCACTACTAGGGTCCTAGGAAGTAAAAAATGACGCTTGAAATTGTAACTTCTTTTTTTAAGAAAATCATAATTTCATTTCAAAAATTAGTCGCTGGAGAAAGCCGTGAAATTTTGCTCATAATCTTGTCCATAGGCTATTCATAGCTCATGGTGAATCAAATTGTATTTCTGGTACTTTGAAGGGCACTCAAAAACCTCAAATTGGAATTTTTGAATAGTCACTTCACCGGGTTTTTACTCCGTTTCTCGTCACGATATTTTCGCTAGTTTACTTGTTTGCACATAGTTTTTTTCTGTTTTAGTTTGAACAACATGACAGCAATGTTGGTTTCAAGCTTGCAACTCATCGAGATGCCAAACGACTTTGGAAGCGCTGCGTGGAGCATCATGCCTTTTTCAGGTAAATATTATTAACGTCAAAGGAGTTTTTTTACGCGATCCGAAGCAATGATGTTTATTGTAGCGGCGTCTATCGCACGGAACGAACGAACGATTATGATTATTTGGCCGGCTGTTGGAATCTCATGATGCTATAGGGGCGTCTATCCCACGGAACCAGCGATTATAAATAAGTGTACGGCTGTTGGGATTTTATGATGCCCTAGCGGCGTCTATTCCACGGAACGAACGATTATGAATAGGTGTCCGGCTGTTGGGATCTTATGATGCCCTAGCGGCGGAGAACGATTATGAATAAGTGTACGGCTGTTGGGGGCTTCATGGATGCCCAAGCGGCGTCTATCCCACGGAACCAGCGATTATAAATAAGTGTACGGCTGTTGGGATTTTATGATGCCCTAGCGGCGTCTATTCCACGGAACGAACGATTAGGAAAAAGAGTCCGGATGTTGGCTTGGAGCCTAGCGGCGTCTATCCCGCGGAATCAACGATTATAAATAAGAGTACGGATGTTGGATCAAAGAGTATTTATGATGCCCTAGCGGCGTCTATTCCACGGAACGAACGATTATGAATAAGTGTACGGCTGTTGGGATCTTATGATGCCCTAGCGGCGTCTATCCCACGGAACCAGCGATTATAAATAAGTGTACGGCTGTTGGGATTTTATGATGCCCTAGCGGCGTCTATTCCACGGAACGAACGATTATGAATAGGTGTCCGGCTGTTGGGATCTTATGATGCCCTAGCGGCGTCTATCCCACGGAACCAACGATTATAAATAAGTGTACGGCTGTTGGGATCTTATGATGCCCTAGCGGCGTCTATTCCACGGAACGAACGATTATGAATAAGTGTCCGGCTGTTGGGATCTTATGATGCCCTAGCGGCGTCTATCCCACGGAACCAGCGATTATAAATAAGTGTACGGCTGTTGGGATCTTATGATGCCCTAGCGGCGTCTATTCCACGGAACGAACGATTATAAATAAGTGTACGGCTGTTGGGATCTTATGATGCCCTAGCGGCGTCTATTCCACGGAACGAACGATTATGAATAAGTGTCCGGCTGTTAGGATCGGGCTGGCTTGACAACAAATCATTGGGCACGATTGAAGCTCTCTCAGTCATCGTTTATTTAAATTCGATGATAGTAAGATAGGCTGTCAGTTTGTCTAAAAATAAAAATGCCAAAATCTTGGATAAAACCATACAAAGAAATGGTAAAGTTTTGAAAAAATACGTTGCGCTTAACGATAAACATCTGAAATTTCTGCGCTGCTGTAGACCGACTTCAAGGGCAAAAGCAAACCGATAGTAGAACAGTAATTATTATTAGGAGAGCAGGGTCTGGGCGGATGGCTGGCTGGCTCGGCTCTGGCTCCGCTCTTCATGAACCATGTTCCGCTGGCTCGGTTCTGGCTCCGCTCTTCATGAACCATGTTCCGCTGGTTCGGCTCTGGCTCCGCTCTTCATGAACCATGTTCCGCTGGTTCGGCTCTGGCTCCGCTCTTCATGAACCACGTACCACTTTTTCGGCTCTGGCTCCGCTCTTCATGAACCATGTCCCGGTGGTTGGGCTTTGCTCTTCCGATGGAAATATCCACAATCGGCTCTAGAGTGAACCTTTGTGTTTCCAGAGAGAACATAATATACAAGAGACCTATAAACAATCATGGACAGAAATAAATTCACAAAAACGAACCCAACAACGTTCATTTATAAACATGCGTTACAACGTTCGTTTGCGTTTATGTTCGTTCATAAGCAAAATCGAAAAATCGGTCTAAAATATACGATAAATTTTGTTTACGCTCATACGTACATATTTACTGAATGGTTTGTTCGCTAGAGCCATTGGCAGTTGGAGTAATTTATGCCGGCCATGCCGGATACAGTAGTGTAGTGAGAGGTGCGGGTTTTTAGCTGGGGGCACAGTGTGGCTAATATTACCAGTTTTCGGAGCTAAAACTACTTGTACCCATCGACCGAGATTTTATAAATTATAGTCAAGTATTCTTATTAAGTCTCACAGTTGAAGAGAAGACATAGCATCAATAACTTAAAATATTTAAAATACATACAAAAAAGATGTAACCTCACGACTCAAAAGAATAATAATTGTTCGGATTTCGGTGTTTAAGATTGATGATCCCCGAAATCCCGAATCAGGAACACAAAGCAGCAGCAGCAGCCGGCGGCAGTGGCGTCTCAACGACAGCCACGTCGATCCTATTGGTCCCGCTTGTTCGATTCGGCTCGTCCCGCTATCGCTACTCGGGCCGAACCCAGTACCAAACTCGACTCGCGTGTTCGCTTCTCGATCGGCCAGCGCCGAACGTTCAACGATCGTCGACGTCGTTCAATCGCTTTCCACAAAGCTATCGAAGTTACCTAGAAGCCGACTCGTCGTTTGATAGTTATCGAAGTAAGTAGTGTTTTTTCGATATTTTCAGCCCTTTTTGTTGTTTCCGCACCGCTTCGCGCTAGTTGACTGGGGCCTGTGGTCTAGTGGAATCGTGCTAGTCTTGCAACAGTCTAGACGCTCGGTTTTCAGCCCTTTTTGTTGTTTCCGCACCGCTTCGCGCTAGTTGACTGGGGCCTGTGGTCTAGTGGAATCGTGCTAGTCTTGCAACAGTCTAGACGCTCGGTTTCAGCCCTTTTTGTTGTTTCCGCACCGCTTCGCGCTAGTTGACTGGGGCCTGTGGTCTAGTGGAATCGTGCTAGTCTTGCAACAGTCTAGACGCTCGGTTTCAGCCCTTTTTGTTGTTTCCGCACCGCTTCGCGCTAGTTGACTGGGTCCTGTGGTCTAGTGGAATCGTGCTAGTCTTGCAACAGTCTAGACGCTCGGTTTTCAGCCCTTTTTGTTGTTTCCGCACCGCTTCGCGCTAGTTGACTGGGGCCTGTGGTCTAGTGGAATCGTGCTAGTCTTGCAACAGTCTAGACGCTCGGTTTTCAGCCCTTTTTGTTGTTTCCGCACCGCTTCGCGCTAGTTGACTGGGGCCTGTGGTCTAGTGGAATCGTGCTAGTCTTGCAACAGTCTAGACGCTCGGGTTCAAATCCCAGCTGATTCATCGTAAAGATGTCTCGTGGATTTTATTTGATTTAGTTAACCCGACTGCACTGAAGCTTTTTAAGCAAGTTCGAGCTCGAAATAAGCTTACTCACTGATTATTCAGTACATGGGCGTAGCTAGAAAAAAATTTCGGGGGGGGATGATGTGACCCATTCTGAGATCTTATGTCGCTTCGTTCCCCCGGCCGGCGGAGGCCGGTGTTCCCGATGGCGGACCCGAGCAGTACTATGGGTACATGTGGACAGCTTGTACGTGTCTTATTGTCGTTAGGTAGCGTACTGTGTCTTTGCCCTGCAGGGCCGAATTTTATATTTTTAAAGTAAAAAAGCAATTTCCAGGCTATTCCGACAGGAAAAGTGCAATCCAGTTTCTTTTACTAAGGGGACCATTGGTAATTTTTCAGGTCTGAAAATTCCGGGGTAATTCCCTACCTTCTCACCTGACTACACCCCTGATTCAGTAGAGGGATGCATTCACATAGCGTCCGTTTTAGTTATCGCTATTACCGTAGCATTTTAGTGCGTGTGAATCCTGTTCCGTGGTGTAGTGATAGGCAACTAGTCTTACAAGTTAGTGATGTTCCTGGGTTTCGAATCCCGGTTTTCAAAAATCATGTGAGTTCCAGGTATTTAATTTTCTGGCTTCTTATTACGCCATTAACACATTGTGTTTCCAAGCGATCGTAAATGGAATTCTCCATTTGCTGTCAGCCTTTAAATACTCGCAGTAACATAGTTATTTCGCTCGCTTCAGTCTTTATGTCATTCGCGAGCGACACCGGTGGACGCTTGAACTGGTATGATAACTGAGGCACTGGTCTTGTTTTCATCATTGGGAATTCTTCAGTGTTCCTTGGTTTTATAAAACGGATGTTTTAGATGTCGTTTTTAATTTCGTTCATACAACCTTCTAGAAGATATATATATATACTTATAATATATTTCTATTTGGAGAATTAATTGTATTATATATTATAAATATATTTATTAATAATAATTATTGTATTATAATAGGTTCATATAGCCGTGGTTCTTATTTGTAGATACATGTTTTAATTAACAATAATATTAGCCTTTCTTATGAGGTGGCTCTTCGTGTGATGAAAATACGGCTATCCACAGCTCAATGAAGCCTTACCTAACATTTCTTCTGATGCTATTATAGGTTTTGCCGCCTTCTGATTACACATACAGGATTAATTATTTCTGTTTGTGTTATTGGTTTTGCTTTGCTGCTGCGATAGACTGGTCTATGCATGTAGCTGCTAAGACTACTAGTTTTCTACCATGGATATGTGCACAGCCCGCACAGTCCGACCCGCTAGGGACATATGGCAAGATATTTCATACACTTCGAGTAGGGCATAATCGGAATTTAGGCAAAAATCATGTTCCCGTTGCGGTTCCATCAAAAGTTAGGCATGGGTAGACGCCCAAAATTGTGGCAAGATAGTTCATGCACAAGGATCTGGAGTAATTGGAATTCAGGTTCCTGTGAAAATGATGTTCCCGTTGCGGTTTTACTAAAAGGCAAAAACCGTACCGGAATCAGAATTTCGGTTTAGAATTTTTGTTAAAAAATTTTCGCATTTTTCTCTCAGCTGTGATTAGCTACCTCAACCCCTTCAAACCAGATAGACAGTAATTCCATTGCAATACATTAAATTTAATACAAAATTTATTTCTACTTCAATTTTAAATCCGCAGTGCCCTCGTTTCTGCCTTTATTTGTTTTACTGTATATAAATTTTGAAGGCCAGGTTTCTGATCCAGTTTAACTGGACAGTTCCGATTGCTGGTTCCCGTTATTCCCTGACAAGGATACTTATATATATTGGTACGGATGGCATATATAACGGTTGGATGGTGCAAGTATACCGGGCTGCGGCAACCACTCCACTCCTCCCATCCCCCCAAAAGGCTTCGGGTATCAATGGGCCCTGATGCAAAAAATTACGAATCTATTACACATTGCTTATAGTATGGTTGCCTCGAACACTGTTGTCTGTGCTCCTGTACTGGAGAGGAGGCCTCGGAACACAGTCATCTGTACGGTTCTGTTGGGTGGCCTCGGGCATCGCTTCCTGGTTCCATTGGTGCCCTCGGATGCTGCAGAAGTAACTAATGGGTATAGGATAGGTTGCGAAACACTGACATACGAGTTTGTTTGATTGACTGCGGGAGACAAAGAGCGAGATCAATTGGCCTATTACAATAATTGTAGGTGAATTGAACTACATAGCCTGATAGTTAGTTAGGATAAATACATTTGTTATCATAGTCAGTCAAATGACTAGTTTCTTGGACTTTGGTCAAGAATTCGGTTTGTGCCAAGTGGTCTCGTTTCTAGACCCTCTCAGAAAACTGCCATAATTTTGTGCAAACTTCTTCACCAGCAAATGTTCCGATGGTGACTCTATTGCTGACGATGTATCTATTGAATTTTGTTTAGTAGGATTTGCAAATTGTCACATTTCTGGGGGTTCGTCGTGTACAGACCCCCACGTGTGGTTCACCCAACTCCCCTTTTTGTCTGTGTGTGGGGTGGCGAGGGGGAGTAAGTGGGACCCCCAGTTTTTGGAGGTCATTTTATAAGCAGCTACCGGTTCAACCGACCTCCCAAAAAATGATATGGGTCCAAGGTGGGGAAAGTCTCT
>JASANE010029056.1:0-31597 GCA_030248225.1 Trileptium ribeirensis | reverse complement strand
ATGTAAATTATGGAATTCGAGTGTTGAGTTAGGTGGGGGAACTTCGACACGCGAAGGTTCTGATCGTTCAGACGCATTGGTAAACATGTTCATTACGTTGTTCCTCGTTGTAGCAAGGTATTAGACATTTGCTACAAAAATACTTTATTCGATAACCCTGTCGTTGATCGAATAAAAGAGCGTCTAAGCTCCGTACCAAACAATAATGGTTCTTGTATAGTAGAAGGTGTACGTATTTTTCATGTTGAGTGTTTGATATAAATAGGGGGTATATGATGCCATCGTCCTCCAAACCATAGACGTTAATCGCGATGTTATTCTGCCGTTCGAATCGAGGGACATCTTTAAGTGTGACCGGGTACGCCATTTCATCCATGTTAAGATCGTCCATATGTTTTTGATAATTGCTGACATGTTCTGGATGTTGCTTTCGATCTATAGGGTGCAGTGCTGCCAATACTGACCAAATGAATCACTTGTTGTCGTCACTTTGTATGTTGAGAATTGCGTGTTTGTTGCGGATGGACCCTGGAAGTTCTTTGTACGACGATCCGCGCAACGGTTGGTATGTGCTGATGTGAACATCTGCATGCTTGACATCTTCCAATATCCATCCGGACCCACGTGCCTCGAAATCTTCGAGTTTCTTTAGTATCTCGTTGAAAACGCTTGTGATCTCAACTGTGACGTTTGACCCGGGTAGAATCGCTCGCACTTTGTTGTTGAAATGCGCCGTCATCGTTGATCCGTCGAGCTTGTGTAGTACACATTGAATACTGATCCACAATTTGATCCCACGGTGTCGTTGTTGGTGCACGAGCTTCTCCAATATTGATCGCGTTTGCTTGAGAAACGTTGAGAGGTCATTGACGATATGTTTGGGTACGATGTAGTAACTCCGAATGTACCCCTTGAGTGCTTTGATCCATTGATGTAACGTGACTGAGTGGGTTCCAACAATAACCCTTGATCGTTGCGTACATCCAATGATTTCGTTCGCCATCGCCATTAGATCATCAAGATCAGCTTCAATGCGTCGCACCTTGACCGGTTGATCTTCACTTTCGACCTTTGACATCCGCTTCCTCGATATAGTTGATGTTGATTGCGGTTGTTTTTCCACCGCTACTGATTGATCCACCACCAATGCTTTTGCGTCGTTCACATTAAATTGCGTGCACCTACTGCACACGGTTACGCAAAGAACCGCAGTGTTCGTTACACTGCGGTTGCCGCTACATTGTAACTTCAATCTTATTTC
Source organism: Trileptium ribeirensis (assembly GCA_030248225.1). NCBI lineage: Eukaryota > Metazoa > Nematoda > Enoplea > Enoplida > Thoracostomopsidae > Trileptium > Trileptium ribeirensis. The sequence continues at coordinate 30,336 of JASANE010029056.1, read as the reverse complement.
TCGCTACAAGCTTCGTGCAACAGTTGGCACTTTATAACGACGCATGTAGCGAGCATTGCATTTGACGTTACACGGCTTGTAACAACAATGTTGGAAAAAGCACGCCTAGTGTAACGTCAATAACGATTGCTGCACGATGGTGTAATGAGGACTAAGATTTTTGCACTGCAGCTGTAACAGAGATGCTAGTAGCTGCACAGCAGTGAAACAACAGCTGAGAAAAATGCACGCCAGATTTGTTACACAAACAGAGATTATTGAACGCTGGTGTAAACGAGCAGCTAAATTTTTTTATCAAAACAAAGGTAGCTGCAGCATGCGTAACAGAAACCGAAGATGATGTAACTGGAAATGCAGCGTATTAAAAACCAAGGTATCTGCACCATGCGTAATAGAAACCGAAGGTGATATAACTAGAAAACAGACTGCTGGACTGCGACTGTATAAAATCAGGCTTGGATGTCCATTAATGTTGTTAAGTGTTTCTGTACCAGATTTATAGAATGTGATTTTGATGGTTTATCATAACTACGTAAAAGTAGAGGAAGGGTCAACCCCGATTGCACAGCGAACGGTATTACTGTGAGAAAACGACGTTTGTAGTCTCATATATGTTCATTCAAACGAATCAAGTCGTCATTTTTGCAAGCAAAAACACATCGGCGAACACATACTATTTTAGTTTATTCCGCAATAAAATGGTCGACCATAAACTACAGCTTTATAGCAATATTAAATTCAGTATATAAATAATCACTTTCAAAATTGAATGCACAACGTTTATGTGGCAAAACGATATAAATAGGCAGATATCGTATTACAGCTATTAGGCTTCGTTGCACTCAATTTACGGTTGTCCAATCCGAGATTTTGACCATAATGCTCATAGGGGTAGGGGTTAACCCCTCCCGATGCGTCGAGCTTGCTACCTATCACCGCCTATCGGCTGACTCCCTTGGAGGCCGACGGGCCACCCTCCACCCAAGGATCCGACTACTACCCTGTTACCCCAGACGTCAAGCTTGCATGATTTAGAAGTGGTTAGCTGTTAGCTGTTGAATCGCGTTTCATATTCCTCAACATCCATACCGTGGGTGGGATTTTCCGCGGTCCGGGCCGCCTCCCCGCGAGAAATGGGCTACCTACAGACAGTTACGCCGACCCCCTGTCACCGCAGAACTCTTAGCTTAGAGTTCGACAATGTACTACTACTTCCGAATAATACTAAATTCAGTATATAAATAACCACAAAATTTAATGAAGTATAGCTAGCGTTGTAATATTTCACGACACCTAATTCACCTAATCTATTTTTCTACACTTAATAAATTTTTTACTTTAAATTTGATTCACTCATTTTTTAATCAGTATCTTACATTCACGTAACATATTGCACACAAACATCCAAAAACATACGACAGATAAAATCTAATCAAACAGAATCAACAATTAGCTTAATATAGGTGGCATTGTCTGACCTCAAAAACCGATGTTAGAAAAAACTGCCGCACAAGCAACTTCCACATTTTTGCTACGAATATAGCAAGATTTCATTTCAGCCAGATATTGTTATCGAATTAAACTTTGTCCATATAGATATATAATAAATAAACGTTGGATAATGTCAAGTCCCCCAGCATATCACGTCAAGTCTCTCAGAAATTATCATATACAGTTTTGTCTCTATAAGCTTAAGAGTAAGTCTTAACCTAAGCCTGTACCCACAATTAAACGTTAAATTTTTTCCTACGGTAATCTTGTCATGTTCCCGTCTGTTATAGGCAGACTTGAGATTATTCCAATGATAATAACTGTGGGTTCGGTTTTATTTCGAAACAGCACTTGAAATAAATGTCATGCCGCCGCTCAAACAAGAACAACTCGAAAACGATTACCTACTGGAATGTATCAAATTCCAGGTGCACGACATAAATACAGCCTTCAGATTTGACTTTGAGCTAAAGAAGTGAAGAGATTTATGTTTTGAAATAATTGCCGATCTTGCTCAATGTATTTTATATATTATTAATACTACATTCAATTATTACTGTGTTAAGAGTGGTTATTTATATACTGAATTTAGTATTGCCATAAAGTTGTAGGTTATGATCGGTCGTTTTATTGCGGAATAAAATTAAAATAGAATGTCTTCGCGCATAACCGTTTTTTGCTGGAAAAAATGACGAATTGATTATCTCGAACGTACCTGAGACTATAAACGTCGCTTTCTCGTAGTAATACCGTTTGCTGTGTAATGGCGGCTGAACCTGCCCCTATTTTTACGTAATTATGATAAACTTTCAAAATCACAGTCCATAGACCTGGTACAGAAATACTTAACAGCATTTATGGACATCCACCCTTCTTTTATTCCTGATTTTGTGCAGTATATGTGCAGCAGTCTGTTTTCCAGTTACATCATCTTCTGTTTCTGTTACGCATGGTGTAGCTACCTTTGTTTTGATAAAAAAATTTAGCTGCTCGTTTATACCAGCGTTCAATAATCTCTGTTTGTGTAACAAATCTGGCGTGCATTTTTCTCAGCTGTTGTTTCACTGCTGTGCAGCTACTAGGATCTCTGTTACAGCTGCAGTGCAAAAATCTTAGTCCTCATTACACCATCGTGCAGCAATCGTTATTGACGTTACACTAGGCGTGCTTTTTCCAACATTGTTGTTACAAGCCGTGTAACGTCAAATGCAATGCTCGCTACAGGCGTCGTTATAAAGTGCCAACTGTTGCACGAAGCTTGTAGCGAGAAATAAGATTGAAGTTACAATGTAACGGCAACCGCAGTGTAACGAACACTGCGGTTCTTTGCGTAACCGTGTGCAGTAGGTGCACGCAATTTAATGTGAACGACGCATTTGTGATACTTTGAGACATGACGACTGTGATTGTCCTTTCTGGTGAATTTTTTGCCACAATGAACACAACTAATTGCCATTTCGCCGTGAATTGATTGTTTATGTCGTCCCATATGATCACGACGCGTACAGTTGATACCACATATATCGCATACGAATACCATGATTGCTTTTAAGAAATTAGCTTATTAATACTGTGTTAATACTAACTACTGAAACAAAGAGCTCGATAATATAGACGACCGTTCTGAACCAACGCAAACGAAAGAATGACAAAATACTGTGTATACATGGGTTTATATACCATCCAACAAAACCAGACGCTGGTAGGTATGCAATAGGAAATAGAGAAGTTTTTTACCACCAGTACAGATATGTCGAAACTACATGTGCCCCTCCCTCAATCAAAATACTACTATTCTGCGAACATTCTGAAAATAATCCGCAAGTCCGATAGATGTGTTGCCCAGTCGAAAACAATGCTAAGCCATTACAGTGGTGTTAAAGAAAACCGTAGTATACCCTACGCGTATGTTAAATTATTGTAAACAACACTAGACCCCCAAAACTTGCGTTTTCTGTGGAAAATAATGCACCGCCCCGACGGATGTGTTACCCAGCCGAAAACAATATTAAACCATTACAGTAGTGTTAAAATACAGAAAATGACACTATATCCCTACGCGTGTGTTAAAATATCGAAAACAACACTATTCCCTTGCGTTCCCAGTCGCAAATAATGAACCACTCTAACACTTGTGTTTCCTTGTCGAAAATAGCGTACCATCCTTAAAGACGTGTTAAATTGCCGAAAACACTATCCTACCCTTTCAGATGTGTTAAAATGTTGAAAACACTATTATGCCCCTACGGGTGTGTTAAAACACCGAAAACACTATTGTGCCCCTACGGATGTGTTAAAATGTTGAAAACACTATTATGCTCCTACGGGTGTGTTAAAACACCGAAAACGCTATTGTACCCCTACGGATGTGTTAAAATGTTGAAAACATTATTATGCCCCTACGGGTGTGTTAAAACACCGAAAACACTATCCTACCCTTTCAGATGTGTTAAAATTTAAAAACACTATTGTGCCCCTACGGATGTGTTAAAATGTTGAAAACACTATTTGCCCCTACGGGTGTGTTAAAACACCGAAAACACTATTGTGCCCCTACGGATGTGTTAAAATGTTGAAAACACTATTATGCCCCTACGGGTGTGTTAAAATATCGAAAACACTATTGTACCCCTACGGATGTGTTAAAATGTTGAAAACACTATTATGCCCCTACGGGTGTGTTAAAATATCGAAAACACTATTGTACCCCTACGGATGTGTTAAAATGTTGAAAACACTATTATGCCCCTACGGGTGTGTTAAAACACCGAAAACACTATTGTGCCCCTACGGATGTGTTAAAATGTTGAAAACACTATTATGCCCCTACGGGTGTGTTAAAACACCGAAAACACTATTGTGCCCCTACGGATGTGTTAAAATGTTGAAAACACTATTATACCACTACGGGTGTGTTAAAAATCCAAAAACACTATTGTGCCCCTACGGATGTGTTAAAATGTTGAAAACACTATTATGCCCCTACGGGTGTGTTAAAATATCGAAAACACTATTGTACCCCTACGGATGTGTTAAAATGTTGAAAACACTATTATGCCCCTACGGGTGTGTTAAAACACCGAAAATAATGCACCACCCTGATGGATGTGTCAAAAAATCTGAAAATAATGTAACACCTTTACATATGTGTCAAAAATCCGAAAACAACATAACACATCGACGGACGCGTTTCTTAGGCGAAAACAACATAACACATAGACGGACGCGTTTCTTAGTCGAAAATATTACATAAGCCTGATGGTATGCTTGGTAAGAAATATGTATTAACTGATAACCTAAAGACTGAACTGGTAGTTAAGAAGCCTTATCAAACATTAACTACGCTAGTAGATGCATAAAAAGGAAAAATACAAACAGCTAAAAGAAAGACGCAAATACAACGAACCAAATTGGGGAACTGATTAGAAATGATGAAGGTTATATACCTGAAAAAATATTAGCTAATATTACACAATGTTGCACAATGAGATGATGCCATTAAAATTTTTGAAATCGATGACGAATGTATAGTTATCGATGACGATGGTATATTAGCTTAGTAATGCCACGTCCTTTCTACATAAATGTTCAACAAACTAGTAGGACCCACATGGTTACTGTGCTCCATCATTTATATGTTCTCTATATTAGCTATTGGCTCGCGCAATGCTAGTAAATATTTTAAACACGTAAGAGACACGTCAATGTACCAGTCACAAAGTAACATATACATGCCTGGTGTATGTGGGAAATCACCCTATTATGTTAATATTTTATCACTATTTGACAGAGGATTTTTCTAGATTACATATTGTGCACGGCTGGCTCACAATAACAATTAGCATAGAACTCATAGCATCTTATATTTCGAAATTATACAAGGTTTGGAAAATGACGTGTGCTGATAATTAATAACTGCTATTAATATAGCTATGGTGGCTCCATTAATACATTTCTGCACAGATTTCTGCTTTACGCGAGTTTATAGTTAATACGTATTGTTATAGTTATCTACCGCAAATATAGGCATAATAATATATTATATATATCTGCTTTACGCGAGTTTATAGTTAATACGTATTGTTATAGTTATCTACCGCAAATATAGGCATAATAATATATTATATATACATATATTATAATTTATTCTTGTATAAGCATGTCATACTGTGTCGTAGTGTTGCTTTCTTCACAAAAACAATGTACATAAACACAAGCCAAACCAATCATATATACACGATGCTTAATGTTTTTATGTTCGTATGAAGAACACATACACACTTCTATATAGACACGTGTACGATATTTAAAACATACGTATATACAAGCGATGATTCATCACCCCAACCTCCTCCGGGAGGGGGGGGGGCAAAACGCCCATTTTCTATCTACTGGCGGTATAGGAGATGTCTGGGTGGGATTGTAGCGCGAGTAGTGCTAAGTCGTATTATCCCTGAGGAAGTAGTGGTAGCGCTAGTGGGGTGTACTAGTTCAGTGATAGTCACCGTAGACGGTCCTGGTTGTTCAGTACTAGCGAACTGGATAGTTGAACCTCTTTGTGCCGATGTGACTTATTTCCGTGGGGTGGTCCGTCCGACAAGGGCCTTTCCTCGCTCTTCCGCGGTGCTCTTGTGCGAGGAGGGGTACTTAAAGCTACTGCGCGTACAATTCCTCCTCGAGGTGCTGGTGGTTCGCTGCTTGATTCCACGAGTGTAAATTCGCTTAGTGAATCCGAGGTTCCCGGCTGCGTAGTAGGCGTTCGGGAGCTACTACTAGATGTTTCCTGTCCTGCATGACCGAGCCGCTCGGCTGAGGAATGTTCCTGTGAGGTTTGGTTAGTTAGTTCGTCGTCTGCCTCAGCTGCTCTCACGTCCACGGTTGTACCTTCTCCGGAAGTCTCCGACAAATACCTGGACATTGGTGATCCAGGAGGTGGCTGCGTCATGGCCGCCTCACGGAAGACGTACTGGTGGGGAGGCATGGGTCTGTCGGCAGCTGCTGGTGGAGCAATATAAGGACGCATTGTTGTATAGTCTCCCACGGTTTGAGTTGACATTTCCATTGGTACTCGCAGCGGTGATGCCATAATATGTTCCGCTGGTCGCGATTGAAATAGTGGATGGTCCTGAGCAGCGAGCATAATAGCGTACCGTAGATCTCCTGAGGTGTATGGTCCCGGTACGACGATTCCAACAGAATCTCCTCGTGGCGTGGTGGACAGCGTGATATCCGCTGGATAGAAGTGTTGCCCTTCGAGTATTCCAACACCTACAGTCGGTACGTCAAATGGAACTACCTCGCTGGTAGCCACTATCCTTTCCATCGTGGTTACTGGCACAGTATGTTGTCCGTATTCTACCTGCGTGTCCCGGCTTCCAGGTTCTGGTATGTATGAAAAGGCCTCTCGGCTGGTGACCTGTTCTTGCGATATTGGTGGCCAAGGTGGTTCTATTTCTCTGTCCGGATCAGTCAGAGGAATCCGATTCCTGACCGTCCTGGGATTCTGCGGTTCGTAGTCGTCAGTCCGAAACTCGATGTGTTCCATCGCCGCCTTGTTCTGCCTCAATCTCAGCGTATGTCCGACGATAGAGATGAGGGTCATTAGGATCACCCATTTCTACGCTTTCTGTATCAGAGCTATCACTGATTGCTGTTCTTACGGTGTGCACTGCTACCTCGTCTACAGGCTCTATCTCAGTGACGAAATCCCTATCAGCGATGATTCGTTGGGTTGGTTCGTTCAGACCCCTTTCTAACGCCGATGCGTGTACCTGTCTTAGCCAGTTTCCTACATTGGGTAGAGGATCTAATGCCCTAAAGCACGGGTTTGTTCTATTAATGTGTACGACATATGCCATACCTTCCGGATTAGTATGCATGCGTACGCGCATGCACGGCGGGGTGATACCTAGTATTTCTACGGTGCGCACCAACGAGGCGTGAGTTTCCTAGATGTTCCTGGCGTGATGTCGTGCCTATAGACCCAAACTAATTCTCCCGTGTGATAGCGTGGTTCGCGTACTCGCCTGTCGTATCTTAGCTTATTTAATTCTTGGGCGGCTTTCATTGATTGGTATGCGCGTTCCCTAATAGAAGCCATCCAGCATTGCGCGTTGGCCCTATACGAGTGAGCTCATATGTACCCCGTTGCTACACTTTGCGTGTCGTATTCTCCAGGAAGCCTAGGATAAAACCCATGCATTAGCAAAAATGGTGGGTATTTTGTTGCTGTGTGCACTGATGAATTATAAGCCATTATGCAAAATGGTAACGATACATCCCACGAATGGTGATCCTCTTGTGGTACACTTACGCGTAGAAAATATAACAGAGTCCTATAAAATTTTTCAATCTCCCCATTGGCCTGAGGGTGATAAGTTACACTCATGTGCCGAAATATCTGCATTTCTTGGCATAGTTCCTCGAACATATGTCCGGTAAAAGCACCTCCTCTGTCAGAGTACAGCTCCCTGGGAGGTCCGTACCTGTTAACTACCTCGTATAGAAATACATGTGCGGCTGTGTGAGCATCCTGATGTCTTATTGGTACTGCTACTGCAAATTTTGTGAATTGGTCTATGAATGCAATAACATAGCGATTGCCTGGTTGTGACCGAACTTGGATGTCGAGTATGTCTACGAATACACGATACATTGGTTGAGTTGCTAACGGAACCCTGCCCAATCCGGTGGTTATCCGAGAAATCGGGTCCTTCGCGGATTGGCACAGAGTGCATCGCCGGTTCCACTGTTGTACGTGTTCAGACATACCTTTCCATTAATAAAATTGTTTTAATTTAGCTATTAGCCGATCGCGGCCAGGGTGTCCTCCATATAAGGTATTGTGTTCATATTTGAGAATTTTGTTGTACGAGCGTGATAGGGACGCATAATTTATAGTTTATGTCTCCTGGTTGTAATGGGTGCATGTATAGTATCTTGGTATCCTGAGCTAATTCGAAGTAATGAGCCCGCATTTCGATTCTTAGTGTGCCTAGCTCGGCCCTGGGCCGTATTTTATTATATAAATACCACCAAATTGGACCCAGTTCTGGGTCATTTCGTTGTATATATGGTAAAAGCCGTACTAAATTAAAATCTGGGAGATCCGAAAAGAACGGTAAGTATATGTTTTCGTGAGTGTCATGTACGTCCTCGATCCTAACGGTCGGTAGTATTTCGGTCTCATAGTGCATCATTAATTTCATGAGCCTATCGAATTCCTGTTCGGTGGGTAGTGTAGTTGCTCTTTATTTCTAACCTTTATTTCTAACCTGGATCGCGGAATGTTGTTGTCCGGGACTTTCATCAGAGACATGGTAGAAGATTTCCACGACCGGTATTTTCGTCCCCAGCCAATAGGGGACAGATGAAGTTGGACTGAAACAACATTTTGACGAGACAGACGAGTCGAGAATGAGCAGCATGCGGGGTAGGTGTCAGAGCTCTGGTACTGAGTTCGTGAGGTGGAGCCGCCTTTTAAAAGTCTGCACTGACGGTGCTGACACCACTTGTTGCGGGAGCGAGTTTCTAGGTCGAATAACACGTAGGGCGAAGCTGTGTAGGCGTGTATTCACTCGAGCGCGTGGTTTAACAAGTTTCAATGAATGACCGCGGAGATTATTGTCTCGAGCGAACGTAAATAGTTGGCCACAATCATAATCCAGGAGCCCGTGTACAAGTTGATATGTAAAGATCAGATCGGCACGGAGGCGCCTGGTTTCGAGAGTTTGTAGAGACAAGTAGCGCAAACGGTCCTGATAATTCAGGTGCAAGATGCCGTTGACAAGTCGAGTGGAACGGCGTTTGACGTTTTCTAACAACTTGATGTCGCCGCGTTGATGTGGAGACCAAGCTTGGCTGGCGTATTCTACTATGGGGCGTACTAGAGAACGATACAGGAGGAGAAGGACTTGTTTGTCAAGCGTGCCAAATGTTCGTTGAAGCATCGAAATGACGCGATGTGCCTTAGCTGCAGTTACGCGATAACTATCTATGTCGGGACAAGATTTACTAATACGGCGGAGGAGACATGTGTCGTCAGCAAATGACAAGATGTGGCTGATGATACCATCCGGAAGATCATTTATGAAAAATAGAAAGAGGGTTGGACCCAGAACGGATCCCTGTGGGACCCCACTAAGAACTTCGATTGATCGAGATGGTATGCCAGATATAATTACACATTGTCGACGACCGTGTAGAAATGATTCAAGCCATTTGAGAAGAAGGCCATCAAAGCCGTTACATCGCAGCTTGTTTGTGAGATGGACATGCGGTACCATGTCAAAGGCTTTACGTAAGTCCAATAGAACAGCATATGCACAGTCGTTTGAGTCGACTAAAGAGGTAAGAATTTCAAAGAAATCGATAAGTTGCAGAGTAGTTGACCGAGAGTTACGGAAACCGAATTGAGTAGAGCTGAATAGATTGTTTGTTAGAGCGAATTCCATGAGAGATTTTTTGATAATTGTCTCCGTGACTTTAGAACAAGAAGCAGTGAGACTGATTGGGCGATAGTTACTCGGATCCAGTTTGGATCCTTCTTTGAAAATAGGAATGACATTTGCGGACAACCAATCAGAGGAGAGAGTAGAGGAGGTGAAAGACTTACGAAACAATAGAGACAGTGGATGAGCTAAAGCAACAGCGCGGTTTATAAGAAGACAGTTCGGTATTCCGTCGGGTCCAGGCGAAGACTGGCGCTTAAGGTGACGGAGAGTATCGCAAACGATGCGAGGGGAAAAGTTTACATCGCAGAGAACTGCGTTGGTCCTAGGAGGGAAAGATGGGACATTGGTGGTATTTTCTTGTTGAAACACGGACGAAAAGAATGTATTAATCTCGTTAGCGACGTTGGCTGGTTCCGATAATATGGTACCCATAGCGGAACGGAGTTGCTGTTGCGGAGGTGCACATTTACGAGCAGCGTTGACGTGTCCCCAAAATAGCTTTGGGCGAACATTTATGAGTGACGCTAAAGAAGACATATATTTACGACGGGAACGGCGAACTTCGATGTCGGCCAGAAGAGACAAGCGGCGATAGTTGACCCAAGCAGGTTCTGTTTGATGGCGTTTGAAGTAACGGTAACCGTTTCTTTGGCGATTTAAGGCACGACGACAACGATAATCTGCCCACCGAGGATAACGTGAAGATGAGTTGCGAATTAGAGGAACATACATGGTGGTGGCGGAGTTTATGGCGCGGGTAATGTGTTGCCACATTTCTTCTACTGACATCGAGTCATCGATTGATATGTTTGCAGTGAGGTAGTTTGACATACCCACCCAATCGGCACGTGACCAGCAAGGTCGGCGACTATGTTTTGTAGAATTTGGTACGCAAGACAACTGGAAACTCACTACGAAGTGGTCGCTGCGACCGACGCCGGGACCAATAGTGACGCGGTGGACGATGTCATTGGAGCAAAATACCAGGTCAAGTATGTTGAATTTTCGGGTTGGTTCGAGTACGAACTGCGTCAGACCTAATTCAAACGTCAAATTCATAAAGCCAGGTTCGCGTGAACCAGTCGATTTGTGGCCAATTGAAATCGCCAATCATTAATAAAACATTGAAGTTTTCAGAGCGAAGTGTTTGCAAGTAATTGTACAATTGAGTGTTGGTGATTGAATCGTTTGAGGGAGATCGATAGACGCAACAAACAAGTATGTCGAGAGAGGCTGCTTTTATAATACAGGATGCTACGTCGGGATGATCCGGACAGTTGACAAGGACTTCGGGCTTATGTGAGTTATGTGCAAATATAATACTGCCGCCGCCGATGCCATGGCCCCCGCGGTCACCACGAAAAGTGGTAAAACCGTCAATGTGCAACTCGCTATTCAGAACGTCACTGTGAGCCCACGTCTCAGTTACACCAATAACTCTGACACCTCCCCGATCGGCTAACAACAGTTTCAAATTGTCCAGTTTACGCAACAACGATTGAGCGTTAAATAATAAACAATCTATATGGCTAATGTCATTTGCAATTTCATTAAGAAAGCTAGAGCAAAATACACTTGAATTATCACAGTCAACGAAGCTAACTCTTAGGCCCACGGTTTCTGATTCGGGCCGGTGTGGCCTTTTAGATCCTCGACCCTGAGCTCCGACTCCATAACCGGAGATAGTGGTAGTGCGTACTGAGATTACTGGTGTTTCCCCTGGATCCATCCTGATTGGGATTGCGCTTAGCGTGGCTGCTTGCTGGGTAAGCGTTGCAGGGGGTACTGTAGTTATTTGCGTGTCGGCAACTAGTTGCGATGGGATTGCCTCGGGGTGGGGTTGACCTGGGGGAGCCATTGGACTTCCTGTTATACGGTACGTACGGGATAAGGCAGGTGCGATTGATCCCAAGCTGCGCAGGTCGTAGGTCTGCGAGGCCCTGTGGGCCGTCCTGGGGTCCCGCGACAAAGCATCAGCATTGCCGTTTTCTTTACCTGGCCTATATTGTATTTCAAACCCTCCGAATTCAAGCAGAAGTTCACTGCGCCATTGGGATAAACGCGAGTTGCGAGACGGATTGTCGAATAAAGCCTTGAGTGGCTTATGGTCAGTTTCTACATGAAATTTGTGCCCTACTAAGTAATGCTTAAAGTGTAGCGCAGCCCATATAATCGCGAGACCTTCGGCCTATATTGCGGGGTATCTACGTTGATAGTCTAGTAGGGCTTTACTTGCGTATGCAATGGCTTTGAGGCCTTGTTTAGTTTTCTGTGATAATACTGCGCCCATTGCATATCCTGAAGCGTCCGTTTGCAAGATAAATGGTTGCGTGAAACCAGGGTGCACTAGTACGGGTTCATCTAATAGCGCCTGTTTTAGCTTCTTAAATGCTTCCTCACACTTAGGAGTCCATTTAAATACTGCATCCTTGCGTTTTAGTTCGTTCAATGGTTCGCATATATCTGAGTAGCTCGGTATAAATTTGTGATAGTAACCTACCAATCCCAGGAAACTTTGAAGCTGCTTCAATGTCTCCGGACGTTTGAATTCCTCAATCGCTATTGCCTTTTCTGAATCTGGCTTGGCGCCTTCCGTGCTAATTATATGTCCTAGATACTTTAGACCGCCTCGACCAAAATGGCATTTTGCTGGTTTTAATTTTAATTTTGCTCTACGAAAACGATCGAAAACCCTAATTAGGTCTGCTAGGTGATCTTCAAACGTTAGTGAAAATACTAGTATGTCATCTATGTAGATTAGACATTTTTCCCACTCTAGCCCTTTTAAAATCATGGACATGCAACGTTGAAAAGCCCCTGGGGACGAATTTAATCCTAACGGCACGACATTGTATTCGTATTGTCCATGAACTGTTACGAAGGATGTCTTATCTTTTGTTTCTGGGTCTAACTCCAGTTGCCAAAAGCCGTTATCAAAATCTAAGCTAGACATTAATTTGGTATTTCGGAGGCATCCCAAAATATCATCTATCCTGGGTGATTGATATGGATCCTGTTCTGCCCCTGTGTTTACCTTCCGAAAGTCCACACAGAGCCGGAGTGAGCCATCACTCTTGGTTACATACACTATTGGTGATCCCCAAGGTGAGCTTGATGGCGATATTAGTCTTGCATCTAGCATACTGTTTAATTCCTCTCTAAGCGGTTCGTGTAGGGAATGTGCTAGTCGATACGGTGCTTGCTTTATTGGCTTAGCATCTCCGGTTTCTATGCGGTGTCTATGTTCAGTGTAGCGTCCTCAATCAAAATCGTGCGTGCTGAAGGCGTCCGCGTTCTCAGCGATCGTGGTTTTCAATTGTTTCAGTTCAAACGGAGACAATAAGGTCTTATCAAAATCAATCTTGCTTAAGACAGTTTGAGCCCTTTCATGATCAATCGACCTCTTTCATGCCTCTATGTGTTGGATGATCCTTTCAGGGTGCGCTGTGATATTATTTAATTGCTTGGCAGGTTTGTGCTCCTCATACCGGATCAAATTTTTTGTGTGTGTCTTTCAGAAACTGCACGTTGGGGTTCATCATCACCTCCATGTGACCTATTGTTTGTCCGGCATAAATAGTGACCGGTGTGTTTCCGAAATTTATTACTGCGATTGGTATGGTTCTTTGGCTCCTAATGCTAATGCGTGTGCCATTGCAATGTCTACCATTTCCGGTGCGGGCACGAATAATGCCGGTCCTACACCTGTTTCAGCTATTTCGGTAATGTCATTAATAAATGTTTCAGTGTTTGGTTCTATAGTAGTGAGTTTTCTACACATTACTGCTATCGGTGGTGGGTCGTAGCGTTCTAGGCCTGCGAAAGGTATCTTGGCTTCTTCCTCATCTACTGCTCTTTCTAAGCAACGTTCCTTAAAATTTATTATGCATTTTGGCAGTTGAGACATAAAATTTGTTCCTATGATGCAGTGATAAGAAGCTGTTTTAGTGACGAAAAATTCTGTTTGTACCTTTATGGACAAGATCAACAAAGGTACGCTAATACTGCCGTCTAGTGCTAATTCCTGTTTGGTGGCGGATACTATTCGAGTGGAATCGTCAGGTTGCGGCTGGAGATCTAACTTATTAACCAGACATTGTGATACTATGGAAACGTCTGCCCCGGTATCTATTAGCGTTAGTACCGGTGTGCGGTATACAAAAGCATTTATGAGTAGGGCTGCGTCCATATGATGCATTGCGTTGACCTGTCGGTGGTAGGCTACTGTGCGATGTCCCCTACGCTGAGATAAGTCAGACACAGCAAACAGTTCAGTGGGTTTTAGCAGCACGACGCTCTCGTGCTCGCTGGCAGCATTTATTCGGGCTGAGCGGCGAGGACTCATGGTTCGTAATTCGAGATGTTCGGCGGAAGCAGCTGGGGCTGAAACAGTTGGTCGAGGCGCGTTCGTAGTGCCGTACTCATTGTCCGTTTTAACACGCAACTCGGGTCGCTTTAGTTCCTCCCGAGCACATGGTCGTTGCTGCCACCAACGCTGTAGCCGACCCTTTATGCATTTAGGACAGAAGCCAGCTTTCTTACTAAAATAAATTAGTGCCCCTATGCCAACGATTACTAGCACGACGAGCATCCACAGGTAGGGAGCTACTCCAGTTGTAGTGATGTATGGGAGGTCGATTACTTTTTCAGCTGTTCGTCAGCTATTTGTTGGACTTGCAGGTTTGTCGCTTTGGCATGTTCTAGTGAGCTCCAAGCAATCGGTTTAAGGGGTATCTCCATGAAAGTCGTGGACAGTGATGTTAGGTCCAATGTGAACTATCATTTCTTGCGCGTGAAGTGTGCTAGCCAGCATAAGTGGTCCAACCACGAGCTGGGTGTAGTTATTATGCGAAAGCCACAAAACCCCATTATCGGCGATGTCGATCGTTTCTCCTCGGGTCACATGGCTAAGATATTTTTTCTTGGAGACGACGGCTTTGCGCTCGGTAGTCCGGATTAGGACTCCTTGTGCTGTAGTGTAGATGTCGGTGTGGTTAGCCATTGGCACGACCAATCCACTGTTCTTGCAGAGTTGACAAGCTTCATCTGGAGCCTCCTCGCCCATGATGATCCAGTCTAAACAACGCGATGTGTGATCCGTTGCTAATGCGTGTATTTCGCAGAATGCAATGCCTGAACGCGTGTTGCATGCGTGTAGATTTAGTACCTCATAGCATGCTGGTTCCAACCGAGTAGCATAATCAGGCAACGGTAATTTCATGTGAGCGCCGCGCTCGGGAACATTCCAACCGACGTTATAAACTCGAAAGTAAGGTCGAACATCGTCCGACGTCACTAATGGAACTCGCAGTCTAAATGCAAATTTGAATGACCCTAGGTCTATATGCACTGGGTAAATTTGCCCGAATTGGTAAGCTAGCGCTGGTTCGCGTATCAGAATGGTCTGCGCTATCTCCGAGTTCTTTTGGAATAAGTTTTTTAACGTGGATGCGTCCACTACCTTAGGTGATAGTTGACCGCTCATCATGGCTTCCATGACAGCGTCGACCGATGATCGAAGGCTTGTGCGAAACATGTGGTTAACTAGCTCGCGGTGAACCTCAGTAACATAGCGTTGTTCCTGGCATCTTACATAATCAATCATAGTGACTACTTCCTGCATCTCGTGATGCAAAAGGGAGTAAAGTTCCTCATTCGCGGGCGTTAGTTTCATGATCGCCCGCAAATTACCATAGGCGACATTATAAGTGTTTCTCATTTCCCTAGAGTGCGCGAGTACCTGTTTATTTAAATCCTTGAGGTGTACGGCGTTGGTAAACGCTACACCTACACCTAGAAAACCTGTTACTACACCTGCGGTACCAGCCAATGCAGCGAGAAATCGCTTCTTTCGAACCTAAGGTTCCTCACAAAGATGGGCATTCGCCTCGCAATATTCGCGCATTAGTGCCATATAGTAACTAATGTCTAGTACGTCTTGATATTTGCTCCTTAATTCTCTCCAATTCTTAAACTTTTTGTTGTAAATCCGGCATGGTAGTACAATTTGGGTTGGGGCAGCAGTTCCCCAAGCATGATTTACCCCTGGGAGTGTACACACCACGCCATACCAGTTGCCTGTCTACTAGGTTGTAGCCCATCTAGGGATAGTCTTAAAATTATTGGTAGAAGGGTGGATTGTGAAGCTGTTATTACTAAGCCTTGCGGTTCGATTAAGGTACCCACCTGTTGATTTACCATGGCCCCTAGGCGTGCTACTTGGTCTGAAAAAGGCGTAGCGATAGCATGGGTCTGGTCGAGCTTGTGAAGGATTAGCATAGCTATCAGTAATCCCATCATTTTAGTTCCTTCGTTTAGCAATCCGATCGCAGCTTGTACTCCCTGTCCTATATCGTTCGAAGAAGACCGTACCGACCCGGTCGGTGATGCCCAGTCACTTCCATTAACGGTATTGTCATATCCATAACTGACATTTTCATTGTCCACGTAGGAACTTAGCTCAGAAATGATCTCGCCCGAGTTGAGCGATTCAATTACGGGCGTGTCAAATTCATCGCCGCTAGCACCGCTGAGCACTGCACTCAACTCACTTTCAAGTTCCTCTTCGTCGATAAATGTTATGTCAGGGTCATAGTCTGCATCTGGGACCTGGCCCATGTCGTCATTTGGGCCACTTTGCCAGATGTTTTGGGCAGGCTTACGTAACCATAATAATCGTGGGCATAGTAGTTCCTCGCGCTTTGGTTTCCTGCCTATATCGATGAAAAGAGCGTTAGCCATTATAGCGTATACGATGCGATGTATTGACAGCACCGCAACCTTGAGGCCGGATTCGTCGAGTTCCGTAACTATGTTATCCAACTAGTACGGTGCGCTTATTATGGTTTCTAAGAACTCCAAGTTGGCTTCCCTATAGCTATAAGTTCATAGGCCGTGTGCAAGCCCTGTGTGCTACTGGGTCGAATAGACACGGTCCCATCTCTCCTAATCGTCCCATAATCGGCGGTCAGGTTTCCAGTATAATCCCATTCGCCGTGGTAAGCGGTGACCGCACACTCTTCCCTATGCATGAAGTTTAGATTGTGTTGTTCCTCGCACATGATGCATGTCTGTAGAATAGGAATTTGAGATCGGTGTACCTCAGTAACTGCCTGTGTAATGCTCATTGAGTTGATAACCCGGGAAACGATCTCCAAAAGTCCCTCTAGGTGTTTCAGCATGCTAATACTGACGTGTATCCCTGGCATAGTGTGTAGGAACGGAGACACGAACCCTAAAAGCCCTGACAAAACGGCAGCGATCCGTCGTCAGTGGATTCGGGTCGTTCCAGCCACTCGGGCCCTGAACAACTAGTGGGCATGGCATATCCGCTACGACACAGCTATGACCCTCCGATAGAATAGCGTTATTATTGGTGTGCGTTCTTCCCCGAAACGTAGATTAGGCAATGCAAGAATGTAATGGGGAAATTTTCCGTGGCATTCCGGTTTGACTGTGAGCACGAATTCTGAATCTGACCCCAGCAATGTAATTCGCTCCTCGTCTGGTAATCCTTGTAAAATCAGGGGCTCTACTATTTCGCCAGCGTCGTCTAGGGCGTACAATTTCCTTAGTATGATGTCTAACAACTGCTGTTTGTACATTCGCGTGTTCCTTCGATTCAATTCATACTTAAGTTTTATCAAGTCTGTGTCTATGTTGTTAATCGCGGAATCCATGCTAACTTGGCCAAGAGGGTCTACCTTCCCTAGTGATTCAGGTGATTTTAATGCTCGCCCAATTACCTTGGTCAAGTCAACCGGTGATCCGGTCGAGTTGATCCCCATTTCGTAGGTTTCTTCTGTACTTATTCGACAAGTTACAAATTCTGTTTCGCTCCCTGGTCGTTGGCTTTCCGTTATGTGTGCTCTCAGTGCCATGTCATTTGTCATAGGTGTTATCACAATCTTCGAGCTTTTGATAGCTCCTACCGGTTTCTACTTATCAACATCTCTCTTCTTTAGGTTAATAGGCTCCATCTTATCACCATTGGGTTCCATGACTTCACATGTGCTAGCTCGATTATCGTGATTTGCTAGGCTTGTGGTGTTTTCGGCACTCGGCTCGACATTGTTTCCGTGTAACCCTAAACCCTTTTCTCTCACATGTTGCGCAGTTTCTTCCCCCGGTTCAACACACGATTCAAACATACCGGCTTCGACCCGGTCACAGTCGGCCGCACACATATTCACCTACCGGTTGGAGCCACTATACAACGACAAACGATAACCGCGGCTCCCGACCTGGTCGGATCCTACGGCTCCTACACTTAGGGACCGAACTCTATTCGAATTTGATCCTACATACGAATTATAATTTTGAACGGAGCTCGGGCCATCAGGACAGCTCACTTCCCGACGCCTCCCGTCTCCTGGCCAGTGTCCTCTACGGTCTTCCCCGGCCTCTAAAGATACTACGGTACACATACGCTTTCGAATTTTGAACGGAGTTAGGACAATCGGACTGACCCGTGTTCCGGAGATCTCCATCGCACCTGACCAGTGTCCTTTACGGTCTTCCCCGGTCGGTTGAAAAGCTACAGGGGCTTCATACGGCCGCCCTAAATTGGTGGAAGTCAGTTTAGTTATGTTGGATGCATCCGCTAGGTTCCTTGGTTCATTTAGTTCCTTAGGTTCTCGGTTCTGTTCCATTAGGTTCTTAGGTATTCCATTCCATCCGCTAGGTTAAGTTCCATTAAGTTCTCGGTATTCATAAGTTCCATAGGTTCACTACTAGGTTCCATTAGGTTCGCAATTTCCTCCGCTGGTTCTTCTGGTTCCGCTAGACACACACAATTTTTAATAAGGCTAGGACTTTCGTCTCCATCGCCCTCGACCATTAAATGGGCTTCAGGAAAGTTTGCGGGTTCACCAGGTTGTGCCGTGCCGGCGTTAGAGCCATTACCAGACACACGACCCCTATTAATCGGCCCCCGAAGTCCGAACTGCGTCTCTAGGTTCCATTCCATTAGGTTCATTAGGTTCTCCATCCATTAGGTTCTTAGGTTCCACATGCTTAAGTCCGCTAGGTTTCATCCGATATGCAGCCGCCTGAGATGGGTTACACGTGCCAGCGTTTGGGTCATTGCTAGACACGGATGCCCTATTAATCGGCCCCCGAAGTCCGAACGGCCATCTCCCATATTTCTCGCTCGGCATATCAGGAATATTAGGCTCCTTTGGTTACACTAGGTTCTCGGTTCCTCCTCCCTTCTCACTCCTCTGCTCGGTATCTCGGTACTCTTCATCTTTTCGCGCTGACTTCCTATCGGGATATACACATAAATTGGTTGGCCAACCAGTATTCACAGAGTCTCGGGTCACATCGTGCGCGCCAGGGGTTGGAAACAATAAATCCGAGCGCCGTGTGGGTTCAGTATTGTTTTGTGTTTTACCGTATCTGTATTCTCCGTATCAAATAGTTCTTCTTTATATGATGGTTTGCTTCGTTGTCACTCCGCGACCCGGTAGCATGTTACCATTTTCGCGGTGTTTCCCTACCTGCCTGCAATAAGTTTACTTGATATGAACCTGGTTCTGCTTCGATCTCATCTACATATTCATGCTCACTTTCGAAATTTGGATCATTCTGTTCATATATTGCCTCATCTTCAGTGACCATCATGTTAACTTGTGCCGAACGAGTACCTAAGCCAGCTCCTGCGCGTTCTTCTAGTGTGGACATCTCATGTCGCATGACCTCTAGGCGGTGTGCTAGCTCAGGGTCTGCGGCTTTGGTCACTGACATTACGCCTGAATTGCGACAGTCAACTCGCTCGTTGTTATTCATTGGTGCCTGCGCGGGCCTATTGCGAGGCACTGCTCCTAATTGCTTTGTATTACTCCAGCCATTACTAGGCGTGCGCGGACGAAACGGTGCTGCTTCTGCCGACAATGGTTGGGGTGGTGCGGCGTAGCGTCGATCAAATGCTGGGTTATAGCCGCTGTTTCACTGGTAGTACCCATTCATACTGCGCCCGCGAGATCTATTGTAACATTCGTCCTCCACCTCTAGGTTCAACTACCCGATAGCGAGGGCGATTATTGTACTGCGGTGGTGGCCTAGCATATTCGGCAGCGGGTGGTGGCGGTGCAGTGTATGTATAATTAGGCGCGGCTAGCGTGGCTAAGCGTGTATATTCATTCTGCAATGGATCGTATACATCCATTCGGAAATATGGGCATTCTTTGGCGAAATTCCCTATATAGCCACATCGAAAACATTGATTCCTTACTGGCGTTGCTGCTGGAATTGCGGCTGCGCCTAATGACAGTGTTCCGTTGTTCTGCATCATTGCATTTAGTTGGTGTTGTTCTGTGCGCTTGTCTAGCAGACCAATAAGCCGAGCGATAGTAGCATCGCTGCCGGCTGTAGTGCGCTTATTCTCATCTAGTGCCTCGCGGATCTGATCCACTAGTTGCGTGTTTTCAGCGCCTTGTGATATGCAGTTTACTGTCTTGGACCGGCTGCTTTTGCGAACCGGTACTCCGATAACTTCCTTTTGGGACGCTATAATGGCGTCCTCCTTATACTTGAGCTTGTCCATCATATGTTTGAAGGACGGATACGTCTTCCCTATTACGCCTGATTTTAGCTCTTTCCGCAGTCCTTGTCGTAGGAATTTTTGTAGTAACGCGTCACGTTGTTTGCCTTCAACCTCCGGGAATGCTTTGTCCACTAGATTCTGAAGGTCTAGGCCGTACATAGCAACCGACTCTCGGTCCCCTTGTATGCGCATGCGTAACGTGATCAATGCGTCTTCATCTCGCTGCGAGGAAGACTACATGAAACCCATTATAGCAAAGAGCTTCATATGTCTGTTTCTGGCAGTCGGCGAAACTTTCATAAATCTTAAGCGCCTCAACTTTTAATACGGTCGGGAAGCAGATCACTTCTAGCGTCCATCCATTCGCGTCCGTTAGGTTGTCATAAGTAGGTAACCGGGCTTCAAGGTCCTGTCCGTCAGGTCCTGAAAACGGCGGAATGTCCCTCACCTGTATTATTGGCGTCGTCGTGGTTGTCCTTTGTGTTAGCTGCTGTAGGATTGCTACTAGCGGGTCTCCGCTCACGATGGGACTGGGTCTATTTGTACTACCAGTCGTATTGGCTGTGCCACTTCCCATATTATTATATCCTACTGTGCTACTAGTCGGCGTTCTATTTGCGCTCGCTGGTACTGACATATTTGATTCCGACTTTATTTATAATAATTATTTGTTTCGAGTTGTGGGACTTCCGTGTTCCAAGCCTGGCAAGGGCATGGATAATAAATATATATAGCGTGAAATATATGTGTTTACTTTAATAGCAAAATCGCTACTGTTTAGCTCGGTTCGAGCTCACTAGTATACTCGTGTACTTAGTCCTTATGGTGTGTGACTGGTTGTGTGAACTTTTCGCTGCGCCCTATCGCTGCTACTAAGTGTGGCCACAAGTTCGTACCAGCTTAGCTTTATAGCCTCGAAAGTTGATCCAAGCTAAGCAACTAAAACGCTTTACCAGTTATCACTAGAATAGTACTGTTACGACTAACGGAGCTCGATTAATCCAGTATTTCAAATCGGTTGGGTGATTCTAATTCTGATCCTCGCTCAGTCGAAACGTATTTATCTCCAAAGAGTTTCAATCCACCGTAAGGCCTAACAAATCGGTCGGTACACTGCAAGGCTACAAGTTACCCATCCAAAATCCACCAAGGAACTCCCTGTTATCTGTTAATCACCTGTGCTGGAGATACGTGCGTTATAATAAAACAAAAATCTTACGGTTTGACATACAATTATAAATCCAGTCAACACTATATGAACCCACTATATGCTTGCTTATGTTCAATTTTGAAACACCAAAATTATTTACAAATCATATAAGTTATTATACTGACCATTATCCAACTGTCGTTCAGTGCAATTGGCAACGTTTGTTATTCTTTTGAGTCCCTGAGTCGTTCGCTTTGTCTAATGAGGCCCAAAGTAGGCCACTGTGCCAAAAATCACCCGCGATACGATGATCACACCCAGTCAATAGTGAGTCCCTGAGGCGGCAGCGATCCGACTTGCCAATGATATCTACCGTTGATATTGGCCTTTGCCGACGACGATGATCTCACAGCCGCCACACCACGGATTAGAGTTCCTCAAACAGTCCAAACAGTCCGGCACGATGCAGTGCAACCTCGGGTGTCTGATGAGCAATGCAATTTATTGTTTCTAGGACGATGAAAGTTCACCAATCAACTGTACCGTCGGTCAATACAAATCCGCTAACGTCAATAACCACAATCAGATCGTTCGAGTTATAATATCAATTGCGATATAAGCTAATAAGTACCAGTTGGATATTACTGTCCAAATCGATTATAAATCTGAAAACAGCGGTTCCAAACCGTTGCAAAAATGCCTCGGGCCAACCTTGGCCTCATTGACTAGTCACATTCCAATTCCGCACTCCACACAGTGACCCGCTTTTCCGGTTCTTCAAGTATAACGTCGAACTCACGCGGTCCTAAAGGTCCGACGTTCGGGGATTTTATTCCGAACATGTGAGACCTTGAAAAAATCTATTCCTTTCAGCCAGAATGGGTTCGAAACTCGCTTACGTAAGTATTCGACCATCACGTCGGACATTTAGGGCGCGTGGACTCAGTTCACTAATCCTTCACCTGTGCGTACAAGCACTGACAACAAAATAGCATCACCAAGCGAGAATGCGTATGGAGAAGGAAAACACCTTACACCTATGGGGATCCTGTATTATCGATCGAAACCGACGAAATAGGATCATGCGAGAGGTCCGATACTTAGTGATAGAAAAATTCTTTTATCCTTAAAGAAATTTTATTGACGCCTCTCACGGCGTGGCCCGCAATTAAAATATGTACTAGGACCAGTTCTGGCCCTAAGGGATCCCAGCTGCACCACCATTTTATCTGGTGTGGTGCCCGGACAACCCCGGCTTCTACGACTCCCCGGTGATCTACGAGATGACCTAAGGGAACGGCTTAGCTTAGTAGGCTGCCGGCTGGTTAACCAGGGTGTTCGGCCTGGCCCCTATACTGGCCCACATATCTAGTGGTACGAAGGTCCCCTGAGGGAGAGTCAATCCCTAAGCCTGCTCACAGGTAAAAAGGCTGACTCGCCTTTCCCTCAATTCTATTTAAATCCTTAATCGAGGCGCGATTCCTTGTTTTAGTCTGGTACACGGGAGCCTAGTTCCGACAATAAATTTGGTTGGTTCAACAAGAAGTTTCCTGCCGAACTGGTAGCTCGAGGGAGCACCTGGAGATCGATCCCCAGGGTCCTTATCCAGTAAGAGCAAAACTTGACTAACGCCAGGCACCAGCTACTAAACAAGCTTAACTATGAATTTCTAGACTAAACCTAATGTTGGATCTGCCATTCGCCGCTGCGGCGGAGCCTTAACGGATGATGTAATTTTCTCGCCAGCTTAGGAAAACCTTACGTGACCTAGGTACAGTCGAAGTTCTATGGATCAAAAATTTAGCCTAGGTTCACTTTCGATGGTTAATAATTTAGAGCTTTGGTATAATCATTATACCAGACACGTATCGCCGATTAAGAACTTCACACTCTAACACTTTATTCATTAACGGCAAGTTATTGCATTCAAATAACCAACATAATCTATATACAACAAATTTCATAAGTACCTCGCAGGGCACCCCGTGATATACTTATATACCAAACGGGTGATGTGAGTCCTGATTAAACCTTAAGAGGGAATTACGTGAAAATCAATTCGGCTTGCGCTTACATTTTGTACCCCGGGGACCGCCTTACCCGCCTGCCAGTACACCTGCGTGAACCTTCCTTGCCGTCCGTTTTGTTGGCTTCACATGTAAAATGCTCTGTGCTATCATTGTTCGACACTCTCTTGCCGTTAGCCCCTCTTTACGCTGCATTTCATCCAAGTGATGAGCGCTATACCGAGTCCGGACGTCAGCTGCAATCTACTCTCATAAAGAGTTTATGATCAAAAATTTGCTTGCGCCTGGGTCGGGCTGAAATTGCGGGCCCTTGTCAAAAAGGGAAGGCGCTGCCGCGTCTCCCGAGTTTTGTTTACCTTGTAAGGATTTCGAACTGATGATTTGACATGAAAACAGGGCGCTATACCGAAACCCACCGTGTCTAAACGGGTTATGGGTCCGCGCCTATAAATTTTCCTTCACAGAAGAGTTTGGGGGAACAATTACTTTGTGTCCTTCTCAGGGCCGTCGCTCGGCTAACGGGTGCGAGCACGAGAATTTACTTAAAATTTGACTCAGCTATACGTTGCAGCTGACTCCGTCTCGTTTCCTAATTTGGTGATGCGCTCCTCCGAGTGCCTTTGATTTAAGTGGAGGTCCGCAGTCATTTGCAAGCATGAATAGGGCGCGCGCTGCCGCGCTCTCAGCGAAATGTTTAGTTTGCGAATCAAAAGAAGCAGTGGTGATTTAAGTTTGAAAACTCTTCGGATACCCCTGTATGGTTAGAATAGTAGATTTGCCAAAACCATGAGAAGTGGGGGAAAATAACGCACGAAAGGCCCTGATATGTCACTCCCTATGTAGCAGCCGCATCGACCCTCGATAGTTATTCCATTGTTAAAAATGCGTGACGGAGTGCTCTACCGTGTCTAAACGGCCTGAGACCCGTCTGGATTTTGAGGGGTTAGTGGATTGAATTTTATCGGAGAGAAACTAATCTCAGAGTAGAAGCTCGAGTTGCTCTGGCTAGCGTCAGGGGTTCCGTTCTTAATTTCTCTTAAAATTCTCCTCGCGTGCAAATGACTGCGCCCGTCCCGAGCGGACCGCTCGCTCTGCTTCCCCAATAACTGGGTCTTTAAGTCGAGTGACCCGGGGTTGTTCTGGTAGCTTTTCCTATGACTTAGGCTCGACTCAAGCTACGACTTCGAAAGCGAGCGCAGATGGAGCACGAGTCGAAAGAGGCTCCATTGTCTCTTGAAGGTCATTTGAAAAATTAAAAATGTTTATAATGCCAATTTGCGGCGGCGTCCTAAACTGTTTGCTGCAAATTTTATTACAGACTTCTACCGTGTCTAAACGGCCTAGAAGACTGAGTCTTTTAGACGAGTTAACAGGGGACGATTAGCTGAAACGCTCAGGGATCAAAGGCTCGAAATTTTGATGGGAGCCTAGCGCGAACCGTTACTGATACTCAACTAACTTTTGCCTTAGCGGCTGCCTCCAGGTCAACACGCTACTGGTCTGTTGTTCTCTTTAAACGCCTTACCCCTCCCGTGTCCCTATGTCCTTCCCCCTTCCCGTGTGTACTCCTTACTCCCTACCCCTTCACATCACTAAAATTTCTTCCCCCGGGTCTAAAACAAAATAGCGACCCGGCGAGCGGGGAACCAGTTGAGTTAATTTTGTGTGCGATCTAGCATGCAATGTCTTGAATTTGGTGGAGCTGCATTTACGGGTGCGCGGAGCACCCGGAAAGGCAGCTCGCGCTCGTGAAATTTTGAAAGCATGGAAAACGCACCAGGAGGACCTCCACCCTGTGCTACGCAGTGGGAGCCTCCTGGGCAAAACAAAAGCCAAAAGAAAACCGAAACTCAAAGCGAAAACAATTAAACGAAATACTCGGGCGGCAACCGCCACGAGCAACTAAAAACAACCGACTCTGCGGCCTTCCTACTCAACTGGTTCCAATGCTTCATTGGGTCTTTCCTTTTTATCCTCTGAGCTTGCGCCCCTTTTTTCCTAGACCAATTTTGTCTTTAGATGGGTGCTATGTAGCAAAAATTTCAAATTTTTGAAAAAGACCGCTCAAACGTACACTGCAAACAAAACACAACAAAATAAAATGCAAGAGAAGCTGCACTCTCCAAACGTAGCCAGCAAAATATTAGACAGTGACCCACAACAATGTACAGTCGCCCACATATAACAACTATTTACAGAGATGCCGACAACAACAAGCCCGTAGTGCAGTGGCCGACAGATGCCAAAGCGGCATAAACCTCGTGCTGGCCGGCCAGGCAAAATTTAAGCAGAAAAATATACGAGCGCTCAGAGCGCCGAATTTGTATCAGGATATGAACATATTTTTAATGATTGCTAACTAACGCAAAACAGTAGGCGGCCGTGGGCGGGACCAGGTTCATGCCCTGGCTGGTCGCCTACTGATAAAAATAAAATTTTACGTCTAAGTCTAATACCTCGCCTGTTAGAGGCCATTTCGTGCGATGAAAACAGAAAATTTTGGTGTCCCGAGAGGGTTATCAGGGTCCTGCTCGGACCGGTTAAGTTAGGTGCCCCCGGTTTTCGATGAAATAGTTAGCGTAAGACCCTATGAAGGTATAGGGATCGAGAAATTGGGGAGTTTTGGTTATTTTGGGTGAGATCGGGGACTTTGAAAATTGAGTGTTTAAACGCCTACTTTGGGGTCCCTAAGTGCTTACCTGTGGGGGCCAAGTTGGCCCGATCGCAGAATTTCGAGGCCTTGTTAGGCCCTATTGATGATGTGATGAGCCAACCTTACTCTAGGATTCAGGAACTATTAAAATTTTACTTTTGAATAGACCCCATAAAAAGGATGCTTTGGATAAATTTGTCAGTTTTCTTCCTTGTGAATTTAATATCTCGCTTTACCCCATCATTTCATTCATTGGTGCCGCAACTGCATGTCAGAACAGGTCTTCGAAACCAAAATGGAAATAAAAACTTCCCACTTGAATTTTGGATAAAAATTTCACGTAATGCCCCAACCCATCCGGACATGCAGTGCCACAATAGATACATTAATTATTTTTTGACAACATGGTTATCACTTCATTGTGGCTGCGCACCGGGATCGACCTTAGGGCACCGAGTCAATGAAAACGAAAAGATGCTCATGAAAATCTCGCCCCTTGTCCCCGGTCCATCGAGCGTGCAACCACTTTTTTCACAATACATTATCAATGCATGTAACATCATTAAATTAGTTAGGGGTCGACCGGATACCTCAAGTTGAGAGTCTTATTACTCCATGGTGGTGGCAAAACCACCCCGTGCACCTCGGGCGGGTGGAGCGTGACAACACAACAGATTACAATGGTACAAGTTTTTTATTTCATAACAACGACAATTGATACACAATAAAATACTCAGGTCACGCTCCACCGGTATCCGATCGCCCGTTGCGCCCATTTTTTCCCTCCTTTTTTGACCCTACTTTGAATATTTTCTATGTCTTATTTATACTATTAAAATCCCTGAAAATTTGGGGCTGTTACACTTATAGCTTGCCCATAGATCGTTCTCACAATAATATGTAAGACGTGCACTCTTGTTCTCGTAGAAAGAACTGACACTAACTGCGGCAGATGCCCGTGAATCAAAGTTAATAATTTGGCCGTATCGCGCCCCGCAAAAGGCACGGACCGCCCCAAATCTTGGCTACCTCTTTGGCTTTAGATGCAAGCTCCTCACTGTCCTAGGGCAACCCTCGCTGAAGCCGACCTATCACAGAAGACACAGAGTATACCGACAACGGCGCGAGTGTGAGTAAAGTACCACCACACAGTCCGAGTTTACCGAATATGATGCTCGAACGCTAAAAAATAAACCATATGACTCTTAGCAAACGTCGGATTTCGCGTGATTATCATTTACTTGCGTTTTTTGATAGAAGAAAAAGTTGATAAAACGATTACCCACGAAAAACAGGGTGTTACAAACGCGATGTAAAGTATACAACACGAACATTTATGTGAAAATCAAAGATGGCCGAAGTGTATTTTATAAAGTCTTCGTTGCACAAACATTAATCAAATGTGTCACAAAAATTGTTATTGACTACCAAATCTGTTAGTTCTGCTCTCTATTACGTATGACAATTTTTGTGACACATTTGATTAATGTTTGTGCAACGAAGACTTATAAATTGCGCTTCGGCCATCTTGATTTTCACATAAATGTTCATATTGTATACTTACATCGCATTTGTAACACCTGTTCATCGGGTTTTTTATCAAACTTTTCTTATCAAAAACGCAAATTGATGATAATCACGCGAAATCCGACGTTTGCTAAGAGTCATATGGTTTATTTTTAGCGTTCAAGCATCATATTCGGTAAACTCAAAATATGATAATAGTACTTTTACTCACACTCGCCGTGTCGGTATACTCTGTGTCTTATCTGATAGGTCGTCACGAGGTGCTAGACAGTGAGGAGCTTGCATCTAAAGCCAAAAAGGTAGCCAAGGTTGCGGGGCAGTCCGTTTGGGTGGCCAAATTATTAAGCTTGACTCGCGGGCATCTGCCGCAGTGTCAGTTCTTACTACGACGACATCCGGTAAACATCAACCTCGTAGTTTTTTTATTGTGTATCATTGTCGTTGTTATGAAATAAAAAACTTGTACCGTAATCTGTTGTGTTGTCATGTCCCCTCCGCCCCAAATTGGTTTCCGCCACCATGGATTAATAAGACTCTCAATTTGAGGTATCCATCGACTAACTGATTTAATGATGTTACATGCATTGATGATGTATTGTGAAAAAATCGTACAATGCGAAAACCGGAGACAACCGTACATGAGCATCTTTGTTTTGACTCGTACCTAAGGTGCAATCCCGGTGCGCAGCCGCCAATCAAAGTGATAACCATGTTTGTCAAAAAATGGTAATGTTTATTGTGGTAGATGGGTTGGGGTTTTGTGCCAATGAGTTTATTTCCATTTGTTGGAATTGTTGCGTGCCGCGCCCATGAATGAAAAATGATGGGGTAAAGCGAGATATTAAATTCACAAGGAAAAAATTGCAAAGCATCCTTTTTATGGGTCTCTATTCGAAATTTTTAATAGTTATAGAAATAGAGTAAGGTTGGCGCTATCATAGCACATCTCAATAGGCCTAGGCTGGTCTCGAACTCAAAATCGGCCAACTCCTACCACCTTAGGAGAAGTGGGCGTTTGAACACTCAACTTTCAAAGTCCCGAATTCCACCCAAAATAACAAAAGTTCAATTCTGGGTGCTATACTTTCGTGGGTTCTAGGCGTTTCCATCGAAAACCGGGGGTCCCGGCGCTCTCGGGACACTTTTCTGTTTTCACGAGACTAGGCCTCCGGCCGAGTCTAAACATAAAATTTTTCTTTATCAGTAGGCGACCACGGCATGAACCTGGTCCCGCCCACCGCCCTGCTGTTTTGCGTTAGTTAGCAATCATTAAAAATATGTTCCGTGTGTAGTCAATTCGGCGCTCTGAGCGCTCGTATGTTTTCTGCTTAATTTTTGCCTGGCCGGCACGAGGTTTATGCCGCTTCATTCGCCGCCGCTACGGGGCTTATTGTTGTCGGGCCATCTCTGTAAATAGTTTGCCTGTGACAAGTGTACTTGTCATTATATAAATCTTCTCGGCTCCTGCACTCTCTTGCATTTATTTGTTGTGTGTTGTTTCGTGTACGTTTGAGCGGTCTTTTTCAAAAATTGAAATTTTGCTACGTAGGCCTAAAAAAAAATTGGTCTAAAAAAGACACAAGCTCAGAGGATAAAAGGAAAGACCCCGATGAAGCATTGGAACCAGTTATGGGGAAGGCCGCAAAGTCGGTTGTTTTTAGTTGCTCGTGGCGGTTGCGCCCGTTCGGCTTTTAATTGTTTTCGCTTTAATTTTCGGTTTTGTTTGGCTTTTGAGTTTTGCCGAGAGCTCCCACTGCGTAGAAGGGCCTAATACATTTTTATGCTTCAAAACCGCGAGCGCGACTGTTCCAGATACTGCCGCGCAGCCCGTAAATAGCTCCACCGAAATTCGAGAGCACATGTCGCAGCGCGAAATTTGAGCTCAACCTGAGCCCCGCTCGCCGGGTCGCTATTTTGTTTTAGACCCGGGGGAAGGATTTTCATGATGTGAAGGGGTAGGGAGTGGGCACGCGGGAAGGGGGAAGGACGTCCTAGGGGGACGAGGTGAGGCGTAGGAGGGACGACGGAGCACGTGGTTAGCCTCTGGAGGCAGCCGCTTTGAGGCGAAAGTTAGTTGAGTCGTGACGGTTAGCCGCTAGGCTCATGTTCCCGACCTTTTGGTGCCCGAGCGTTTCAGCTCATCCGGTCCCCTGTTAACTCGTCTCGAACTCGGTCTTCTAGGCATTTTGAGACACCGTCAAAGTCTGTAATAAAATTTGCAGCAGACGCCGCCGCAAGTTGGCATTATAAACATTTTTAATTTTTAGAAACAGTAACCTTCCGAGGAGCGATGATTCCGACTCCGTGCTCCATCTCCGACTCACTTCGAAGTCGTAGCTTGAGTCGACCTAAGTAGGAACTACCAGAACAACCCGGGTCACTCGACTTAAACCCAGTTTGGGGAAGCAGGAGCGAGCGGTCCGCTCGGGACGGGCGCAGTCTTCACGCGAGGAGAATTTTAAATTAACGCACGAAAGGCCAGGCAATAC
>JASANE010029055.1:0-13762 GCA_030248225.1 Trileptium ribeirensis | reverse complement strand
ATTCATTCCATCCTTCATATTAGTCGGCTTGGCTGGTTTGTGTTTAGTGAGGAAGGTTATTAAATGTGTGAAGAATCTGTGATAAAGCTGACTGAAGTTAGGCTTTACACGAATGTTTATTCCTCTTATTCTGTATTCTCAAGCAAAAAGTGTCTAATGCTTTTTTTTTTTGATAAATCTTTCATCTGCTTTTTTGTATACTGGTGGCTTTTACAGTGTATATGTATAGAGGCAGCAATGTTTTTAATGCTGTTTTTGACAAAAATTTTTGTATTTTTTATATATCGAGCCAAAAACTATTATTTTATTTTGTAAAATAAGATATTTAAATCAAAATCTCCAATTATTTCGATACCTCACTAAATTTTTCTCCAATTTGAAGAAAATTTGTAATACCAACCCGGTGAGCATAGGTTAGAAGATACATTTTCGGTGTCTAAGTATAGCAATGACTACCAAAACTAGATATTTTGAGGCTCTGCCCTCCACCTGTCACCGTTATACTGCCAAAGTTGAACCAGAAAATAGTGGTCAGAAGCAGCGTTTTCTGTTCAGCTGCCACCGTGGGCTTTAACGAGCTAAGAATGTTTTCTGGTTATATAACTGTCTATAAATAGCAACCGTAAAATACTTATTTTTTATAATGTAAATTGTCTAAAACTGTAGTTCCTCGAAAAATGGTCATCAAGACTTGGGCCAATAATATTTATCTCCAAGTGGAAAAAATAAGTATATACTCGAAGAGATTCAAAGAATTTGACATTTATGCATAAAAAATTGGTTATTCTGTCTCAACGTTCCAACAAGGGATATGGAAACAAAGGCTTTTATACTTCTATGTGTAAAACAACATGTGAATATGTACCGAAGAGACGTTAAAATGTATATTAGCAAATTTACAAGCTTTATAACGCAAAGCCGTGAAACTAGGGTTTTTAGTGACAATAGGTCAAGATGTTGAGCTGGAAATCAAAGTTGCAAAACCACACCAGTTCGCGTATAATTTTAAGCCTCACCGATCAACACGGTAGTTGGGAGTAATTAATAACTAGGGCCCACTGCCTGTGGAGCGAAATACATATATTTTTTGATATTCGGTTCTTCGCAGGCTGGGGTAAATTTGAATTGTAATTATTTTACAAATACAAAACATTTACCCCACTAAATTGCTTGCTCCCCACCCTACTGCTGAATTCGACTTCCTGTAAATGCCTGACTACGAGCAATAAAATAAATAGTGACTGAGTTGTCTATGATGCAACTGTTAGTGACAAAAATTCTAATTGTTTTACGTTTTAACTTCACGTTTTTAAAAATAATGGTCATAATTTGTGATTAGCTGATGAGGGTTACATTTCCCATTGCCCTTGTCTAATGTCTGTGATTAGTAAGATGAAAATTGTTACAATAACAGTAATTTACTGATTGCAGAAAATTGAGCATCCATATTTTTGAATAAAGACAGAATAAGAATGATATATAAGGTATATTGTTTAGTATGATATTAGCTTCGCCACACATAGAGAAAGGGTTCATATTGCGTCCGAAATGCAATTTCAGCCATTCCGATTCATTATGCGGGAACAAAGATAAAATGTGTGCAGAGATATGGTAAAAAAGAAAGTTGAAATTCAATTCCATTCTTCGTTTCAAAACAACATTTATTTAGTACTCAATTTTAATCGAGCTTAATTGAGAAGAATCTACTTTTAAAAAAAAAAATGTCATTTTTATAAACAAAACTGACTTTATTTAATTTCACAGGTGTGTATGTTGTTTCAGTCGATTTGATTCCACCTAAAGTATAATGAACTCCTCCCCTTTTTCCACCGTCAAACTTGCAAATAAGTGAAGTTAATACCAACTGCTCAAGTCAACAAACTGTTTATTAAGTGCATGTATTCAGGAAAAAGCAGTTTCTGGTTATTTTCCGTTATCCTGTATCTTGAAAATTTTTTGCCCAAAAATGGTCCGGACCTGGATATTTTGGTATTTTTGTGATCCTCCAGACTTTTTCTGAAAAATTTCGACCTGAAAATTGATGGGACCCTTGTTTTTTTTTTTTTTTTTTTTTTTAAAATTAAAAATTTAATTTTCAGTCGAAATGGTCAGGGCCGGTCTCCGAGGTTCACAAAAATACCAAAATTCTAGAATCTGACCAATTTTGGCAAATGAGAGCCTGGGGATAATGGGAAAAGAACCCAGCTTTAAGTCTCCCAAAAAAAGTCAATTTAAATTGAGTCTTTTTATAAAAGTCGTTTTAGAACGAGTCGATTTAAAACAGCCGTTTTAAATGCTTTGGATGACTCCTAAGGCGGAGTAATTAGGAGCGCGCTGAGCCCCTGTTTCGACTTCATTTCAATTTTCAGGAACTGGAGTTGAAACGAACTCATTTAAATTGACAGCTGAGTATTGGAACCATTTTTAAATCTACCATATTTATGCACACAACTTATCGTAGTTCCCGCATTATCCCATTGCAAGTAATTGGTATTTGTTCCAACAGAGGGAACCTGCCTACCGTGAACCATGTAATTGTTCTTTGCATTTTTTTATACCGTATGATTTGTTTTTAATCAAATAGAATTGTACATACTTAATCGAATTCAGTTCCCGTGAGCGGCCTGAACATAGTATGACACTCAATAAACAGTACGCGGGCCAAATAGGATCAGATATCATCGGTGCGAATGCGCCCCCCCTTTTTTTTTTTTTTTTTTTTAAATCCGCGGCCCCTTCCAAAATATATTATCTTCATGCTTGTGAACAGTATTTTCAGATTCGTTAATTTCATACCGGTTTCCATTTTAAATATATTTTCTAGCGCTTTCATAAAACTGCTCATATTATTTATATCAAAAAACAAATTTGTCAGTTTTTGATTAAATATTGAAAAACAAGTTACGAAGTAATTAGGACAAAATATCGAAGTGTTTTCTTCTCGTTCCGAATTTTTACAACAATGTCTTTTGAAAGTTTCAAGGTGTTGCTTTTTCTGAGCCCACAAAAAATCGTGCTTAGAAATAAACATAAGTTCAACCAAAGCTTTATGACAGAGGTTTTGATGAAACGCTGACCAACTGAGCATTTACTAAGTGTTTGCCTAATTTTTATTTTTGTTTTTATTAAATTTTTTAACACATTCATTCTTAAAATGCGCACTCTCGTACGGTCTGCACCAACAATTCCCCCCCTGCGGCCACTGAACGGTTTTGGTGCGAGATTCTCCCACTTCTTTTCTTTTTTTTTGCGAGCTGTTACGCGCTCCTTTATGAAACAAATTGCGAAAAAAAACGCGCACGCTTAACGCACGCGCAAGACCAACTAGTTTTTTTCATCGCGTCACAATATGCCCCGTAATATGCGTCATGCTAAGCAGGGAAACGGCAAATTCAGCGATAGTTTAAAATTTTTATTAAGGTTTGCTAAGTATTGAGCAATTTCTGCTTAAATAATTTTTTACAAAATCTATGAAGATGTCACAAATTTTTCTAAGTTATTAACAAACGTTTTGTGAATTTTTTTACAAAGATTCTACGAAGATTTTATTAATTTCTACCTTGAGTTTTTACGCAAATGTTTATCATGTTTCTAATAAAAGTTTCTACTAAATATTTAATTTTTTTTTGCCATGTTTTCAAATAGTTTTTGTTATGTTTTTTTGCTAAATTTTTGTTAAGTATTGTACTATGTTTTTACTAAGTTTTGAGTGAATAGCTAATTTTCAAACAAAGAAAAAACAACGACAAAAACTATCAAAAACACTTTTCAAGAAAATATAGAGATATATATCACACAACGAACTATATTATGTCTAAAAATAATTTCGGACAAAATCGATCACACCTGTCCTGGCCCAAAACGTACTTCCATGTCCACGTTACTTATATGTATAAGTCTATTTGTGTATGTCTGTCTTCGAATACAGATGACAGCATAAGCTGTCACGCTACACCGTGCGGTAACTGCATGACTGCGATATAATTAAGACAATTGCGTATAATTATTCGAAAACAGAAACTAGATCTAAAACTAGAACTAGTCGCGTTTATGCTGATTTATAACTTCGAGTACTGTCTTTGATTTAGTTCAAACGTTGTAATTGTTATTAATATTTTAAAGTTGCGATTAAAACAGAACGATTAAAAAGGTTCAGTATGACCTGATTTTGTCCGAAATTATTTAGACATAATATAGTTCGTTGTGTGATATATATCTATATTTCTTGAAAAGTGTTTTTGATAGTTTTTGTCGTTGTTTTTTCTTGTTTGAAAATTAGTATTCACTCAAAACTTAGTAAAAACATAGTACAATCTTAACAAAAATTTAGCAAAACGTAACAAAAACTTTGTGAAATCTTAGTAAAAAGTTAGTAAATATTTAGTAGAAACTTTGTAAAAACATGATAAACATTTGGTAAAAACTGAGGTAGAAATTAATAAAATCTTAGTAAAATCTTTGTAAAAACGTATCAAAACGTTTGTTAATAACTTAGAAAAATTTGTGACATCTTCATAGATTTTGTAAAAAATTATTTAAGCAGAAATACTCAATACTTAGCAAACCTTAATAAAAATTTTAGACTATCGCTGGATTAGCCATTTCCTACTTAGCATGACGCATATTCCGGGGCATATTGTGACGCGATGTAATAAACGAGTTGGTCTTGCGCGTGCGTTAACGTGCGCGTCGTTATTCGCAAAAGGTTCCATAAGGGACCGCGTAACAGCTCGCAAATAGCGCAGTGGCTAGTGAACGAATCTCGCACCAAAACCGTTCAGTGGCCGCCGCCGCAAAATGCTTGTTGCAGACCGTACGAAATACGCATTTTAAGAATGAATGTGTTAAAAAATTTGATAAAAACAAAATAAAAATTCAGCAAACACTTAGTAAATGCTCAGTAAGCATTTAGTAAAAACCTTAGTAAAAGCTTGGTTAAACTTATGTTTATTTCTAAGCACGAATTTGCTTCAGCTCAGAAAAAGCAACACCTTGAAACATTTAAAAGACATTGTTGTAAAACTCAGAACAAGTCAAAAACACTTCGATATTTTGTCCTAATTCCTTCGTAACTTGTTTTTCGATAGTTAATCAGAAACTGACAAATCTGTTTTTTGATATAAATAATATGAGCAGGTTTATGAAAGCGCTAGAATTTTTATGTAAGATGGAAACCTGTATGGAGTTAACAGATCTGAAATACATTTCACAAGCATGAAGATAATATATTTTGGAAGGGGCCGCGGATTTACAAAACATAGCATCTAAGATTGTGTTCACATTGCTGCCGATGATATCTGATCCTATTTGGCCCGCGTATTGTTTATTGAGTGTCATACTATGTTCAGGCCGCTCCGATGTACTGAATTCGATTAAGTATGTACAATTCTATTTGATTCAGAACAGATCATACGGTATAAAAATGCAAAGAACATGTACATGGTTCACGGTAGGCAGGTTTCTTCTATTGGAACGAATACAATTACTTGCAATGGGATAATGCGGGAACTACGATAAGTTGTGTGCATAAATATGGTAAATCTGAAAATGGTTCCAATCTCGGTTGTCGATTTAAATGAGTTCGTTTCACCTCCAGTTCCTGAAAATTGAAATGAAGTCGAAACAGGGGCTCAGCGCGCTATTAATTATCCGCCTTAAAATTCATCCAACCGTTTTAAAACGGCTGTTTTAAATCGACTCGTTCTAAAACGACTGGTTTATAACGACTCGATTTAAATTGACTTTTAGCCGGAGTTTTTAAAGCTGGGTTCTTTTCCATTATCCCCCAGCTCTCATTTGCCAAAATTGGTCAGATTCTAGAATTTTGGTATTTTTGTGAACCTCGAGACCACCCCTGACCATTTCGACTAAAAAGTGAATTTTTAAAATTTTAGGTTTTTGATTTTTTCAGATCCCAAGGGTCCCTTCAATTTTCAGGTCGAAATAATCAGGAGAGGTCTGGAGGATCACAAAAATACCAAAATGTCCAGATTCGGACCATTTTTGGGCAAATGCGGGCTGGGGGGATAACGGAAAATAACCAAAGCTGCTTTGTGCTGAATACATGCACTTAATGCTAAGTTTGTTGACTTGAGCAGTTGGTATTAACTTCACTTATTTGCAAGTTTGACAGTGGCAACTCTACTAAAATTCATTATACTTAGGTGGAATCAAATCGACTGAAACAACATACACACCTGTGAAATTAAAGTCAGTTTTGTTTATAAAAATGACATTAAAATTTCTTTAATTGGATTCTTCTCAATTAAGCTCGATTAAAATTGAGTATAAATAAATGTTGTTTTGAAACGAGAAATGGAATTGATTTCAACTTTCTTTTTTACCATATCTCTGCACACATCTTATCTTTGTTCCCGCATAATGAATCGGAATGGCTGGAATCACTTCGGACGCAATATGAACCCTTTCTCTATGTGTAGCAAAGCTAATATCATACTAAACAATATACCTTATATATCATTCTTATTGTGTCTTTATTCAAAAATATGGATGCTCAATTTTCTGCAATCAGTAAATTACATTTGTTGTAATCGTCATCTTACTAATCACAGACATTAGACGAGGGCG
Source organism: Trileptium ribeirensis (assembly GCA_030248225.1). NCBI lineage: Eukaryota > Metazoa > Nematoda > Enoplea > Enoplida > Thoracostomopsidae > Trileptium > Trileptium ribeirensis. Next base: position 7,174 of record JASANE010029055.1, on the reverse strand, counting down.
ATGGGAAATGTAACCCTCATCAGCTAATCACAAATTATGACCATTAGGCGAGGTTTTGTGAAGTTGAGACGTAAAACGGTAAAATTTTTGTCACGAACAGTTGCATCATAGACAACTAGTCACTATTCAGGCTTGTGCTCGTAGTCAGGCATTTACAGGAAGCAACTCAAATTTGGGGCGGTAGGGGTGGGGAGCAAGCCAATTTTAGTGGGGTAAATGTTTTGTATTTGTAAAATGGTCCATTGCGAGAAATTTACCCAGCCTGCGAAGAACCAAATATCAAAAAATATATGTATTCTCAACTACCACAGCCAGTGGGCCTCGTTGTTAATTACTCCCAACTACCGTGTTGATAGTTGATTCTTATAAAATTTAATTATGATAAATTCGGCGTGACTCATAACCCAGCAACGGCTGGTCAGATTGATATCGCTGAGGGCTCAAAATGTTTGTCTCGACTACAGATGGAGCGATTTTGAGATTTAGATTTCTAGTTCCATATCTTGACCTATTGTCACTGGGAAGTTCTATTTTCAAAGCCTTACGTTATAAAACTTGTAAATTTGCTAATTGCCATTTCATCGTGAGTGACTCTACGACAAATTTGCATACAGTTTTCACATGTAGAGGTATAAAAGACTTTGTTTATACTTCCCTTTTTGCCTTACTGAGACCAGACAACTCATATTTTCAACCTAAATTTCAAATTCTTTGGATCTCATCAGGTACTTGTTTCTTTCACTTAGGCATAAAATTTACTGGTTCACCTTTTGATTAATACCTTTTCGACACTCCGAAGCTTTAGGCAATGTACATTATAAAAAATAAATTTACGGTTGCTATTGTATAGACAGTTATGATGATTTTAGGCCAGAAGACTGATTATCTAGCGATCGTTGCGTAAAGCCACACAGTTGGCTAGACTTGGTTGACAATTCAGAAAACCAGGGACACAGTTTGTTATGACCACTATTTCTGGTTAGAGCTTGGCAGTATAACGGTGAATTTGAGACACAGGTGGAGGGCAGAGCCTCAAAATATCTAGTTTTGGTAGTCCATTGCTATACTTCAACACCAAAAATGTATCTTCTAACCTATGCTCACCGGGTTGGTATTACAAATTTTCTTCAAATTGGAGAAACATTCATGAGGTATCGAAATAATTGGAGATTTGATTTAAATATCTTTATTTACAAAATAAAATAATGGTTATGGCTCGATATATAAAAAATACAAAGAGTTTTGTCAAAAACAGCATTAAAAACGTTGCTGCCTCTATACATATACACTGTAAAAGCCACAAGTATCAAAAAGCAGCGGGAAGAATTGTCAAAAAAAGAGCGCATTAGACACTTTTTGCTTGAGAATACAGAATAAGGAGAATAAACATTAATATAAACCTAACTTCAATCAGCTTTATCGCGGATATCTAGCATTATTGATGGTCTTATAACGCTGATAAATACGCTTGGAATACTAGGCCATAAAAAAGATGCCTAAAATACCGCTGTGCATGTGTCCCAAAAGGCTGCCATTATAAGAAGTATTTAAGTAGATTAACAAAACTTTTCTGTGATAAGGCAACATGTCGTAGCACTTCTAGAAAAATATATTTATCCACTACATTTTCGACATTTGTGATATTATGAATTATTGAAGGCTGGAAAGCAGATAACTTTACTATTCCAGCTGGTATCGGTCATGACCAATTTGTTTACTTGCACTCCAGTTTGGCTTGATCACCAAACTGCAGCGCTCGGATTAAAAAAATATTAAAATTTGGATATAACTTGTTATAACATAAGCTATACCACAAAGGCAGCATACAATATACTTCAAATGGGACATAAAATTATACGTTTATAGTCAAGTTGTGCAAAATTTAAACGAACATTGTCTGAAGTGATTTATGTTAAATTGAATTGTGCTAAACGGGTCGGTATATCTTTAAAATTTAAGGTTTTCGGGTTAAAAAAGGGGCTAACGAAAAGACCCATTTATGTAACTGTCAACACTTTAAGAAAGTGCATACCAAATTTGGGTCCTTGTACGTTCTTAGGTAACGAAAGATGTGCACCGAATACGACTTGAACTTCTCTGAATAATAATAGGCTTACAGTCTCAGTATGTTTCGTTATAGAAGTGTAACTTTGCAATATTTCACCCTTAACCGCAGGATAAATTTGTGTATTATGCAATGTTTGATAAGCGCATGTGGACGTCAGAACACGGAGTAAGATTTGAAGACTGTAGACGCCGTATACATGCATCTAGAACTGTTCCCCGGATCCTTTAAAAACCTTGCAACGCGAGCGAATAGCAACTCACGTGCAAACATACATACGATAAACTCAATTTACGCAACACTGTCCATCGTGCGCTAGTGTCAGTTGATTATATTAAGTCGAAAAAGTTAAATAATAGTCAGTGTGCTTTATTCCGAATTAAGGTCGCGCTTTTCACTTATGGCAATGCAACAGTTCATGCCAGAAATAATTTTTTTGACCTTGCCCAAAAATTGCATTTTAAAGGTTCTTATAAATTTTGGACAAAAAGCACAATTTTTAAAAAAATTTTTCCGGTTTGTAGATAGCTCTTAGAAAATCATTTCCTTAGGAATTGTCCCAACGACCATTGTTGGCTGTTACATCTTACTGTTCTTGGAACGAACTCCTCGCGGAAAAACAAATTTGAGTTTCAGAATAATGAAAACTTTCAATTGCTTCCTCTAAATTTTACTAAAATTTGAGCTTTGCTTCATTTTAACCACATTTAAATGGAAAAATAACAGATAAATTTCTCATTCATGGTGTATACTCTGTCTGTTCCATATATGTTAATAAACAAATTGTGGAGAATTAAGTTTTGCTTTTGTTTTAGAAAATTTTGCTTCTGCGTTGAATTAAATTTCTCTTTAAACATATTATAAATATGCCAGGCTATATCTGAAGGTAATTCTTAGTTGTAGTTTTGATTCGTATATGTTTGATTTGTTACAAACGTTCATAATTTTTAATTTAGAAAACTCCAGTAGCAATAATTTCAACAGAATAAATGAGACCCAAGTGACTTGTTGCAAATTTATCATCCTTACCACGCATATCATTAAAATTTACTGGAACTGTTTTTGAATCCATCAAAAGAAACATCTTTGTTTCCCAGTTTTATTAGTTAACTATATAATTAAGCACAAATTAGGTGTATGTTTGTCGCTAAAATTTCAAAAATATAAATACATAATGTACTCGCGAAATCACTTAGAATGCCCGCCTATGTTTTATATATCTTCTATACTTAAATGTATAATTTTTGACTATCGTTAAAAAGACGAAGTATATTAATACAATTTGTAACGTAACAACAGTTTAACTTATAAAAAAGTCGTAAATGTTTTGCGTCCTTTTCGTCTTCTTTTATGTCGTTGTTTAAGTTAATATCAAAACTGTGAGTTTTTACAAGGTTCATTTGATTTCAATAAATTATAACCTTAATTGTATTTGTACTACTCGACACTTAAAATAATAATATATAACCGTGATGTAACAATTGACAGTTCGTTTTTATGAATTATGTGGCCCAGATAACCCTGACGACAAATACGTTATATCGTTAGAAAAAAAGAACTGCTTAGATCGGAGGGTTCTGGAGCGGGATCCCCCTCCAGCTTATGCTTAGGCTTGCTGTATGTCTTATATGATAACATAAATTTAGGCTAAGGCTTAGGCTTAATATATGAAGCACATGCATTACACTCTGGCCCCTCAGGGATACCTTGCCCGTATAGACTATACTTTTGAAGATTTAGAACCTATCTATATTAGTGGCAGTGTCCGTTCCTCCACGTGGTGCTACTGGAAACTCCCCGTCATTACAACGGGGCGAGCTGAACGCGGACAATTCAATTCGGTGACAGGCCCTCGGGACAGGTCGACCGACGAAAAACTTACGTCACATCAGAATATGGCATCAAATATAAGCACGAATAAAGCTACAGCTTACTTCGCAAACGACGCGCACAGGGGCGGCCCGATCTGTGTGAGAAATGGGCTGGGATACCCAATGAATGGGCTACGCCGGAACATAAGTAAGCGAGCCCAACAGAACAAAGGTGCAAAGAACATTCGCATCGCGACACTGAATATCGGATCATAAACCGGCCGATCACACGAGCTGGCAGCCATGCTTAAACAACGTTGCATCGACATCTGCGCGTTACAAGAGACCCGATGAAGCGGAGCCAAGTCAAAACTCATTGGCGAAGGATACAAGGTCATCTACAATGGCAGTCCGAGCACTCGGAACGGGGTTGGCATCGTCGTCTTAAAACATCTCCGTAACGCAGTAGCTGAGGTCAGACGATATGACGACCGACAGGTAAAGATCGTCATTGTCAGAGCTTATCCCCACATTCACTACTTCAGTACCTATGCGCCACAGACTGGATGTTCCAGCCACGAGAAGGATACATACTGCTCTCTTTTACGTGAGACGACCATGGAAGCACCGACGGACTACTACGTCATTATTGCCAGTGACTTAAATGGCCACGCAGGCAGAGAAAGCGTCTGCAACAGTTGTCATGGTGAACATGCATACAGCACTCGGAACGAAGATGGCACACGAATTCTTGACTATGCCGCCACGCACAACCTCGTTATTGCTATTAACACGTGGTTTCGCAAGAAACCGACACACCCTCCGACTTAGTACAGCGGTGACGTAAAGTCGCAGTTTGACTTCATTCTTGTTAAACACCGCGAATTGAAAATCGTTCTTAATGCCAAAGCAGTCCCATATGAAACAACAGCCGCCCAACGCCGCCCAGTTATCTACCATCTGCGAGTAGAAAAACACAGAATCTCGAAATAGTCCAGCACGAATCAAGTAGTGGCGGTTAAAAGGAAATGAGGAGGCCGTCATCTCGCGCATACAACTGTCCTCCATCACTACGGTTGAAGAAACGTGAGAGAAAACGAAACAAGCTATTTGCGAAGCAGCAGGTACGACACTCGGAGTGACCAAACCCGGGCGAAGACACATACAGAGGGATGCGTGGTTGTGGGCAGAAGAAGTGGACTCAAAGGTCCGGGAAAAGAACCGTCTGTATCATGTTTTCCTCGCTGACAGAACACCCGATAAATGGCAGAAGTACAAAGAGGCCAGAAGCAATGCAAAGAAAGCCATCGCCGCTGCAAAATCAGCACGGTATGAAAATATCGATCTAAATCTCGACACGAGAGAAGGCGAGCGTGACATCTACTGCCTCGTAAGGTTGCGCCACCGAAACACTGAAGACATTGAAAAATTTTTTGTGTGAACGATGAACATGGGCAACTGATGTGGTAGTCGAAAAAGAGCCACGGAACGATGGCGCTCATTCTTCGAAGGGATCTCAACTGAGGAGTTCTCTCACCAGCCTATCCCAGCCGCACCGCCAAATCTTGGTCCAGTTCAGCCAATTACATTTGCGGAGGTAACTGAATCTCTGAGACGGTTGTAGCCGGGCAATGCGACCAGACCGGACGACATGGCAGCAGAGCTATGGAAGTCGCATCGGTGGAATTTAGCTGAATGGCTAACAATGTTTTTCAATCAGATCATTACGGAAAGAGGACACCAACCGATCGGCAATGCAGCACAACTGTCCCCATATGGAAGGAGAAGGGGAGCCGTGGCGACTGCTCCAACTATGGGTCAATCCGACTGCTCTCGCACACGATGAAAGATTTTTGAAAGAATCATCGCTACGCGAATCCGTGGTATTGTACACCTCACCACTGGAGGCTGGCTTCGTAAAGAAATGTGGGACGACAGATGCTATTCATGCCGCCCGGCTTCTACTCGAGAAGCATAGCGAAAAACAGAAGTCCTTACATGTAGCATTCCTAGACCTGGAAAAGGCGTTTGATCGGGTACCCCATGAAGCCATCTGGCACGCACTTCGTAGCCACCACGTTCCCGAAGAACTAGTCGAGTTGGTAAAAGTTCTGTACCACGAACCAAAAAGCCACGTACAGGCATTCCCCGGAACATCAAAAGACTTTCGTATCGCTGTGGGCGTCCATAAGGGCTCTAGCCACTCTCTAAACTCTTTTTTCTCGTGATGGATGTCGTCACACGGGAGATCCAAAGGTCAGTGTCGTGTAACCTCCTCTATGCCGACGACGTAATTCTTTTCTCGGAAAGTAAAGTCGACCTCAAGCAGCAAGTCCAGGTTTGGAGCGACCAACTAGCAAGTTCGGCCTACGTCTTTTAATGTCAACATCACAATTGACGGCGCGGCAGCATCACTGATTCAGATTCTTACTGTCCTTAACTAGCTAAACCACAGCGGTGGGAATGGGCGCCGTAAGTTCCGCGGGGAAGAAGACTCTGTGCGTTTGAATAGTCAGGGATGGTAGCAATCACGTTAATTCATTCATGCGCGTCACTAAGTAGATGACGAGGCATTTGGCTACCTTAAGAGAGCCATTGTTACTCCCGAAGTTTTCCCGTGCTTGGTTGAATTTTTCACTTTGACATTCAGGGAATTGGGCAGAAATCACTTGGCGTCATACTAACTGACGGCTATCGCAATGCTTTGTTTTAATTAGATATTTGGATTCGCCTTGCGTAACTGACGTATGCAATGTGGATATTTTGTATACAATACGAGTGCAAAGTACAATCGGATCGAAACAGATTTTATGAGACGAATCGTTAATCCAGCGCGAACATGGCCTTGGAGTCGCTACACTGTAGAGTCTTCAAATATATTGATCTAATGATTGACATATGTCTCGACAAAGAATATATCACACATTGCTAACTACCATTGATCCTAATTGTATTGAATTCACGAAAATACACAAGTTTGTAGTAAATCAACAGCTTTATAATAAGTAAGGATAGCCCATAGTAACATTAGGCGTCAAGCATGTAGCCTTTCAGTTGTATATCTTACTAATATAAAAATTTACCAATATAAAAGTTTAAGGGGCGAAAGTGCAATGCACGCTATGCCGTTCTCAATATGCTAAGCCAGTAGATAGAAAATGGGCGTTTTGCCCCCTCCACACAAGAGGAGTGATGACTCATGCCCCCCCCCACACAAGTGTGGTGGTGAGTGGGGAGGACAGATGGCATATATACGTGATTCAGTTGCTATGGTAACGTACTAGTATTTAAATGAACT
>JASANE010029054.1:0-17284 GCA_030248225.1 Trileptium ribeirensis | reverse complement strand
GAACTTCGGTACCCAGTAGAAATTCAATTGAGGAAGCCTGCAACAAATGAAATTATTAAAATAAAATAGCATTCAAGACAGCAGTTTTATTATTCGCAAGCTTTGTATATTCATATTTGTCATTTGTTGCTAGAACTTCGGTACCCAGCAGAAATTCAATTGAGGAAGCCTGCAACAAATGAAATTATTAAAATGACTTACATTCAAGAGAGCAGTTATATTATTCGCAAGCTTTGTATATTCATATTTGTCATTTGTTGCTAGAACTTCGGTACCCAGCAGAAATTCAATTGAGGAAGCCTGCAACAAATGAAATTGTTAAAATAAATTAGGATTCAAGACAGCAGTTTTATTATTCGCTAGCTTTGTATATTCATATTTGTCATTTGTTGCTAGAACTTCGGTACCAAGCAGAAATTCAATTGAGGAAGCCTGCAACAAATGAAATTATTAAAATAAATTAGGATTCAAGAGAGCAGTTTTATTATTCGCTAGCTTTGTATATTCATATTTGTCATTTGTTGCTAGAACTTCGGTACCCAGCAGAAATTCAATTGAGGAAGCCTGCAACAAATGAAATTATTAAAATAAATTAGCATTCAAGACAGCAGTTTTATTATTCGCTAGCTTTGTATATTCATATTTCTCATTTGTTGCTAGAACTTCGGTACCCAGCAGAAATGCAATTGAGGAAGCCTGCAACAAATGAAATTATTAAAATAAATTAGCATTCAAGAGAGCAGTTTTATTATTCGCTAGCTTTGTATATTCATATTTGTCATTTGTTGCTAGAACTTCGGTACCAAGCAGAAATTCAATTGAGGAAGCCTGCAACAAATGAAATTGTTAAAATAAATTAGGATTCAAGAGAGCAGTTTTATTATTCGCTAGCTTTGTATATTCATATTTGTCATTTGTTGCTAGAACTTCGGTACCAAGCAGAAATTCAATTGAGGAAGCCTGCAACAAATGAAATTATTAAAATAAATTAGCATTCAAGGCAGCAGTTTTATTATTCGCTAGCTTTGTATATTCATATTTGTCATTTGTTGCTAGAACTTCGGTACCCAGTAGAAATTCAATTGAGGAAGCCTGCAACAAATGAAATTATTAAAATAAATTAGGATTCAAGACAGCAGTTTTATTATTCGCTAGCTTCGTATATTCATATTTGTCATTTGTTGCTAGAACTTCGGTACCCACCAGAAATTCAATTGAGGAAGCCTGCAACAAATGAAATTATTAAAATAAATTAGCATTCAAGACAGCAGTTTTATTATTCGCTAGCTTCGTATATTCATATTTGTCATTTGTTGCTAGAACTTCGGTACCCAGCAGAAATTCAATTGAGGAAGCCTGCAACAAATGAAATTATTAAAATAAATTAGCATTCAAGACAGCAGTTTTATTATTCGCTAGCTTCGTATATTCATATTTGTCATTTGTTGCTAGAACTTCGGTACCCAGCAGAAATTCAATTGAGGAAGCCTGCAACAAATGAAATTATTAAAATAAATTAGCATTCAAGACAGCAGTTTTATTATTCGCTAGCTTTGTATATTCATATTTGTCATTTGTTGCTAGAACTTCGGTACCCAGCAGAAATGCAATTGAGGAAGCCTGCAACAAATGAAATTATTAAAATAAATTAGGATTCAAGAGAGCAGTTTTATTATTCGCTAGCTTTGTATATTCATATTTGTCATTTGTTGCTAGAACTTCGGTACCAAGCAGAAATTCAATTGAGGAAGCCTGCAACAAATGAAATTATTAAAATGAATTAGGATTCAAGAGAGCAGTTTTATTATTCGCTAGCTTTGTATATTCATATTTGTCATTTGTTGCTAGAACTTCGGTACCCAGCAGAAATTCAATTGAGGAAGCCTGCAACAAATGAAATTATTAAAATAAATTAGGATTCAAGAGAGCAGTTTTATTATTCGCTAGCTTTGTATATTCATATTTGTCATTTGTTGCTAGAACTTCGGTACCCAGCAGAAATTCAATTGAGGAAGCCTGCAACAAATGAAATTATTAAAATAAATTAGGATTCAAGAGAGCAGTTTTATTATTCGCAAGCTTTGTATATTCATATTTGTCATTTGTTGCTAGAACTTCGGTACCCAGCAGAAATGCAATTGAGGAAGCCTGCAACAAATGAAATTATTAAAATAAATTAGGATTCAAGAGAGCAGTTTTATTATTCGCTAGCTTTGTATATTCATATTTGTCATTTGTTGCTAGAACTTCGGTACCAAGCAGAAATTCAATTGAGGAAGCCTGCAACAAATGAAATTATTAAAATAAATTAGGATTCAAGAGAGCAGTTTTATTATTCGCTAGCTTTGTATATTCATATTTGTCATTTGTTGCTAGAACTTCGGTACCCAGCAGAAATTCAATTGAGGAAGCCTGCAACAAATGAAATTATTAAAATAAATTAGGTTATTCAAGAGAGCAGTTTTATTATTCGCTAGCTTTGTATATTCATATTTGTCATTTGTTGCTAGAACTTCGGTACCCAGCAGAAATTCAATTGAGGAAGCCTGCAACAAATGAAATTATTAAAATAAATTAGGATTCAAGAGAGCAGTTTTATTATTCGCTAGCTTTGTATATTCATATTTGTCATTTGTTGCTAGAACTTCGGTACCAAGCAGAAATTCAATTGAGGAAGCCTGCAACAAATGAAATTATTAAAATAAATTAGGATTCAAGAGAGCAGTTTTATTATTCGCAAGCTTTGTATATTCATATTTGTCATTTGTTGATAGAACTTCGGTACCCAGCAGAAATTCAATTGAGGAAGCCTGCAACAAATGAAATTATTAAAATAAATTAGGATTCAAGAGAGCAGTTTTATTATTCGCTATCTTTGTATATTCATATTTGTCATTTGTTGCTAGAACTTCGGTACCAAGCAGAAATTCAATTGAGGAAGCCTGCAACAAATGAAATTATTAAAATAAATTAGTATTTAAAAAACAGTAGTTTAGACTAAAATAAAACTATATATGCGAAGCCGTAAACGAGAAATTATTTTGTGGTTCGTAATTGTGTGAAAATAGCCCTAACAGGTGAACAATTTCAAATATTAGCAATTCTACTATCAGCCAGAGATAGGTAATGGACCAATATAGAATCCTTCATCAAACTTTACATTTTTCAACAACACTATACAACGCGAAGTCTCTTGTGCTTTGTTTATAAGTAAACTAAAAGGGTGCAGCGTACTATCTGCTTTCTGACATTAGCGATTCAGTGTAACCAAGAAACCTTCAGCGTGAAATAGAACACAAATTTTATATTTAGCGCAAAGCATCTAAAATGCGTTGAAACAACATATCGTCCTAGAAATAATTAGTTCCTGAACGTTAAGTATTAACCCTATTGTCACAAATTTAAGATTTCGAACCTCACCCCAACCACTGGACTGATTAGTCCAAAATTCAGATTCCGAAGAAAATGCGTAATATATTAAGAGCAAATTGAAACAATTTTGATCAGTAACTTAATATTACCATCCATATCCAATGTATTTCTTACTATTTTAAATTTAGGTATGGCTCGTTCTAAATTAATACAAACAAATTGTAACTTGACTAAATTTGGGGAGCCATTGACGATCAGACAAAATGTGTGATCGTCGATCTTCTCTAAAATATGGTTGAGAGAAGCTTAATTCCATCCATATCCAATGTATTTCTTACTATTTTAAATTTAGGTACGGCTCGTTCTAAATTAATACAAACAAATTGTAACTTGACTAAATTTGGGGAACCATTGACGATCAAACAAAATGTGTGATCGTCGATCTTCTCTAAAATATGCTTGAGAGAAGCTTAATTCCATCCATATCCAATGTATTTCTTACTATTTTAAATTTAGGTATGGCTCGTTCTAAATTAATACAAACAAATTGTAACTTGACTAAATTTGGGGAACCATTGACGATCAGACAAAATGTGTGATCGTCGATCTTCTCTAAAATATGCTTGAGAGAAGCTTAATTCCATCCATATCCAATGTATTTCTTACTATTTTAAATTTAGGTATGGCTTGTTCTAAATTAATACAAACAAATTGTAACTTGACTAAATTTGGGGAACCATTGACGATCAGACAAATGTGCGATCGTCGATCTTCTCTAAAATATGCTTGACAGAAGCTTAATTAATATTCTAAAACATATTTTAAGCATAATTAATAATATAAAACATATTTTAGAGAAGCTCGACGATCGCACAAAATGTGTGATCTTCGATCTTCTCTAAAATATGTTTAAGAGAAGCTTAATTAATCTCGAAGCTCGGTGATCGCACAAAATGTGCGATCGTCGATCTTCTCTAAAATATGTTTTAGCTTATTAATCAAGCTTCTCTTCAACATATTTTAGAGAAGATCGACGATCGCACATTTTGTGCGATCACCGAGCTTCGAGATTAATTAAGCTTCTCTAAAATATGTTTAAGAGAAGCTTAATTAATCTCGAAGCTCGGTGATCGCACAAAATGTGCGATCGTCGATCTTCTCTAAAATATGTTGAAGAGAAGCTTGATTAATAAGCTAAAACATATTTTAGAGAAGCTTAATTAATAATCTAAAACATATGTTAGAGATGCTTGATGATCGCACAACATTTTGTCGACATTAGGTGTATTGCTTTTTCTACCGCGCTTTTCAATTTTAGAGCTGTATTTCTGCAGCTCTGCTTACCTGTGGATTACTACCAGCAATCGTGCAATTAAGTGTTGTATTCGACTCCTTAATTCCGTAGGCTTGATGGGGATCATCAGAAGCGAATTCGGGCTTATCTAAAATAAAAAAATATAATTATTTACTCCGATACCACTTTAGGCCTTCAGGGTATAGAATTGTGACATTCAAGAGCTTGAAAAGAATTGATATTTCAAAACTATTATAAATGGTCCAGTTTAAAAATGAAGAGAAATACAATTTGTTCACGAAAAATTAAAATCACAGAGTCTTAACTGCATCAAACAAACATACAACTTGAATGCAATCCATTAAGGTCCACAACTTTTCAAATTACTGGGAGATAATTATGTTATACGATGGGTAACCAATTACAGGGTACATCAAATTTGCGAAGACCCGCAGATTTTTAAATTTATGAGTGCTAAGGAAATTTTTTATCCTCTTTTTTATTTAAATTTATATTTTAAATTTATTTTCTATTTTTAATTTTTTATTTCCATCCATTAGATCCGTCAGATTCTTGATCCATTAGATGCTCAACTTTTTTTACGATTCAATCAAAACTAGATTCAACCAAAACACTGTGAAATAATAGAACAGAATGTCATATTTTAAGGGTGACAATTTTGAAAATAGGGTGACAAATACGGCATCATTCCATCCATCACGGTGACTCTGTTCAGAAAATAACACTATTATAGCCATATCTGCGAAATGATTTTTTTTTTCGATTTTTAAGATAACCTTGGTGCTAAAAATTTTACAAAAAAAACTCCGCAATAAATACATTATTTGCAATAATGTTCGAACTCATATCTTCTCAAGCAGCGGGACACTGAAATTTTACCCGGTTATCGCCCGTAACTAGTTTTATAAATGCGCTCATAAATCGTTAACCAGTAAAGTGATTTTGACATCATTTAACTCAGCTCGTCAGTGCGTACAAAATTATATATTAATAGCTTTGTAGTTATCACAAATTATATATTTTGATCAACAAAAAATTCGAAAAGATTATTTTATCACAAATATAGCCCTAACGGATTTTCTAAACCGCCTCATGGAGGTGAATCTACCCGTGACAAAATTGCCATTGCATTTTCAAAATTAACGCCCTTCAAAAACAAAACTAACTGAAATATGAGTATCCAGGGAAATTTTTTAAATCGCAGACAATTCATCCTTATTTTGGTTGTTTTTTCCCCAGCATTTTAGTCCGAGGATTAAATAATTCACGAGAACGCTAATAAAAAAGCCTCTTAGAAATGCCTTAAATTCTATAGCTGGTCCAAGATTTCCTGACGTAGGATACACGTCGCCAACAGTAGTCAACATGATATTTCTACAATAATCCATAACCAAATTGGAAACTTCGTATCTGTCCATTTTCGTCGTAAAAAAGCCTCTTAGAAATGCCTTAAATTCTATAGCTGGTCCAAGATTTCCTGACGTAGGATACACGTCGCCAACAGTAGTCAACATGATATTTCTACAATAATCCATAACCAAATTGGAAACTTCGTATCTGTCCATTTTCGTCGTAAAAAAGCCTCTTAGAAATGCCTTAAATTCTATAGCTGGTCCAAGATTTCCTGACGTAGGATACACGTCGCCAACAGTAGTCAACATGATATTTCTACAATAATCCATAACCAAATTGGAAACTTCGTATCTGTCCATTTTCGTCGTAAAAAAGCCTCTTAGAAATGCCTTAAATTCTATAGCTGGTCCAAGATTTCCTGACGTAGGATACACGTCGCCAACAGTAGTCAACATGATATTTCTACAATAATCCATAACCAAATTGGAAACTTCGTATCTGTCCATTTTCGTCGTAAAAAAGCCTCTTAGAAATGCCTTAAATTCTATAGCTGGTCCAAGATTTCCTGACGTAGGATACACGTCGCCAACAGTAGTCAACATGATATTTCTACAATAATCCATAACCAAATTGGAAACTTCGTATCTGTCCATTTTCGTCGTAAAAAAGCCTCTTAGAAATGCCTTAAATTCTATAGCTGGTCCAAGATTTCCTGACGTAGGATACACGTCGCCAACAGTAGTCAACATGATATTTCTACAATAATCCATAACCAAATTGGAAACTTCGTATCTGTCCATTTTCGTCGTAAAAAGCCTCTTAGAAATGCCTTAAATTCTATAGCTGGTCCAAGATTTCCTGACGTAGGATACACGTCGCCAACAGTAGTCAACATGATATTTCTACAATAATCCATAACCAAATTGGAAACTTCGTATCTGTCCATTTTCGTCGTGAAACATTTGATATCAAGTTTAGACAAACATGGCCCTGCTTAATGTCGTTGTATAATGTTTAGAATGGCGGACTATTATGGTACCGAACATTAAAGGTGCTAGGGTGTGGTACCTGAGGGAGACAAATGTGGCTAACGGAGCCTACGACCTTAGGTAGGTAACCATTATCCTCCCATCTGAACCTTTGAGTGTGATTCTTCTATTGGGATGAGTACGAATTAAACCCTTAATATTATAATGATAGATAAAATCTGTTGACGTCCAATAAGCCCTGAAACGTTAATCAAAATTTCACGTTAACGAATTAAACGGGGATTCAATAAAATTCCTCGTAATTTTGGCCTGATTTTAACCCTCTTAATTATTTTTAATTTATATCTGTAATTTTGAAATGTGAATCAGAGTTAATGCAGCGTTTACGGTAAAGGACTCCCATGTTTAAGTTTTGTCCACCTTAAGTGTCCCTTGCCACCGTCAAATATATGGTGTCTTTGACACCGTGGTGTTTGTGATTGTATTTTCAGATAGTATACATAGGTAGTGTAGTGTCGATAATAGCATGGTGTAGACCACACCATAGAATTTATATGGTGTTTGCTACACCATGCTCATATTTACACATTTTATATAATGTGCTTGTGGATGGTGTCCTTGACACCGTCAGTATTTATCAATAGGCAGATATCGCCACTATGATTAAGCTGATGGTGTCTGGTACACCATATGCTGTATTATATAGTGTATCTGTAAAAAGTATACCACTACATGGTGTTGGTCTAGACCATAGTGGGATAAAACTTTCACACGGGGGTCCTTTATAACGTAAACGCGGCATAAAGTCACAGTGGCCACTAGCCTAGTTAAACAAACCATATCGTTTAGACATCGACACCCCGTGAACCGGTTAGTACTTCAACAACTGCAAATAAAGAAAACCAATACGAAGACTTTTGGTTATAAACCAAGTCAAGATTAGGGGAAATTTTTTAAATAAATTTTCGGGTGAAAAAATTAATTTACAAGTAAATGTACTACAGCTGAAAACAGAAACGAAATAGCATGCTAGCGAGATAGACAAAGTTGTTGACGAAAATTTCTGTGCTAAATGTATCCGAGACATCAAGATCTTATGTCATTCTTAGACAGGCCATCGGACACCCGTACCCACTTAACAGTTGTGTACAGCAAAATATATCTTTGAATTGTGCTACTACAAGGATCAAACCCATGTTTGGTCAAAATAATGCCCTACGGTAAAAACGTAAATTCAACAGTAAATGACAATTATTTGACTTACACTGGACGTTAAACTTGATAATCCGATGTTTAGAATTGATTTTGTTGTACTGTTTATTTTCTTGCCGAGCAAAACATTGAATCTCGTTGTAATCCGACGAGCGATTTGGATTGAGTAATTTGAGAGTCGACGCGTCGCCTTCAACTTTCGCAAAATAGTCTTCTGAAACATTTGACAAGAACAAATTATAATAATCTACACAACATCTCTTCAATAGAATAACTGCATGGTTCTTTCGTGATGGAATTACTGAAATACAATGGCTTGGCCATATGGTATGGCTTAATAGGCATTACAACGCCACGGGATAGAAATTTACAGTTTTCCTGTTGACTCATGTAATGTTCCGTACGGCAAACACCGTGACAAATGTCTTTAAAAAGATTCACAATATTGACAGCTGCCTCTAATAAAATTACTGAGCGAGTGGTTACGAATTCCCACCTAACGTTAAAATTGTTGGACTTCATTGATAATTGAAAAAAAAAGGAGAAACAAAATGAAAAACAATAAGCAAAACCAGAAACTGAATCGTCAGGTCTAGATATATACTTAAAAAAATTACGATTATATATATTAATCGCCACAAGATTATAGTATAGAAACGAGCAGAAATATGTTTGAACAGTCGGCGTCGCAAACCAGAACTTGGACGCAGCCAAAATTAGTAACAGGCAGAATTAGATGACCATATCTTTGCGGCAAAATAGCATAATGGGTTATACTTCTTTTCCATAAAGCTGTGGAATTGGTTCAACAATTGCGTATTTCTTTCGAATTTAGTGTGCTAAAGGCCCAACGGTAGTATTAAATAAATCAATAATAAAATGCGGTTTAGCCATGTGAAATTTATCTAGTTATACGAGTAACCAACATGGAACATGTGAATTTGTGAAGAAGTTTAACAATTATGGGATTATTATTATTATGATGATAAATATATATTCGTAATAGATTCAGAGTTTAGGTTAAGCTCTGCACATGCTCAAAGTATTAGCTCTAATTTTGAACAAAATTTGTACTCAAATTTCAATCGAAGGTTTGGAGGCTTTTTTGCATTTTTGGTGAATTTGAACGTGTGAACACTGTTCAAACTTTCGTAGCGTAGTGCTCATACATGACTAAAGAGGCTAAAGCGGTTAAATTTCTCTGAGGCGCCTCGTACCCTACCATTCCGATGTAAGCCTCCCTCCCCACATGCCGTGACAGCGGTGAATGCACCGCTACCACCGTCCTGTAACAGCGACCGGTTGACTCCCTGAGCGACGGCAAAGCCCGACTGCCCTTCCCCATAGACATGGCTACCCCTCTCCGGACCTAGGACCCTGAGCATGGTGTTCTTTCAGCAAATCTGGGACAACGACCAGGTCTTACAAATCTTTAAACCAACAATTTGAACTTAAATTAATTTGTCAGATTTTAACAATAAAATTTTGATCAAAACATGATCAAATTTTTGAGGTAAAAATTTGAGAAAAATATATGACCGTGTGAACGCGGCTTTTGGTAATACATCTAAACAATACGTGAATTGCTAGCGTTTTTCCAATTGACCCAGTGAAACCACTGGCTGTGAAAGCTTAAATGATGTTACATAGAGATCATGTAGCTTTTTTATGTCACTAGTACTAATTATAAGGAAATATCAATTTTACTTACCTGGCAGCGCACTACCATTTTTCCTACTAAGACATCATGTAGCTTATTTATTTTACTAGTACTAATTATTAGGAAATATCAATTTTACTTACCTGGCAGCGCACTACCATTTTTTTGTATTAAGACATCATGTAGCTTTTTTATCTCACTAGTACTAATTATAAGGAAATATCAATTTTACTTACCTGGCAGCGCACTACCATTTTTCGTACTAAGACATCATGTAGCTTTTTTATCTCACTAGTACTAATCATAAGGAAATATCAATTTTACTTACCTGGCAGCGCACTACCATTTTTCGTACTAAGACATCATGTAGCTTTTTTATCTCACTAGTACTAATTATAAGGAAATATCAATTTTACTTACCTGGCAGCGCACTACCATTTTTCGTACTAAGACATCATGTAGCTTTTTTATCTCACTAGTACTAATCATAAGGAAATATCAATTTTACTTACCTGGCAGCGCACTACCATTTTTCGTACTAAATTTAATCGTTGGAGATGGATCTCCTGACGCAGTGCATGCCGTAATTTGAACAGTTTCACCTTCGTTAACTGGATATTCGGATTCTGATGTGAATTTGAAATCGTCTGAAAAAAATTTTCACCTATTTATCGACTAACACCAGAGTTAGCAAAACAGTAATCGACGTATAATGTGAACAAAAGATCGTGTATTTTTATTGATAATTAGGTTGTCAGATTAACTTGTGTTGTTTGAAAGCACAACTAAGCAGTTTTAGCTTTAGTCCGAGCCATATATATTATCCCAAAGCAGTGTAAAAACTACACCAGAATATTTGCTCTAAAATACGCCTCTGTTATCGATCGACAAAGGGACTAGAAAAACCAACAAAACTTCGACCGGTCGTCTTTGCTTAAAAACAGTATCGAAAAGCATCATTAACTTTTCGCTCAACCGCAAAACCGATATGTATTAAATTATACAAGCGTTAGCTTGATGATTATATTAATCTTTAACGAGATCAATTACCGCAGCAAATTTCAATTTCGCCAATTTCAATCTGTAAGCGCACTCCACAGCGGTCTGCTTTAATATATCCCAAAATAGCTACATTGGGTCAAGACTGGGCATCCTGCCGTATGATGTTATGTAATAACGGTGACGCAGCTGCATGGCGCAACTTCCTAACACCATGCCCATACGACCCCGGCTATCATAACCTCAAGGGCGGACCCTAAGTTTTCTATTTTAGCCACTTTTCTTGGTCAGACCCAAGAAGTTACGGAGCTTAGCAGGCCGCAGGCGCGCTTCACGGGGTGTGTTCGGACCCCGCCCGATTGGTTGCGCACGTGTCTAGTATCCTGGTATGATTGCTGAGGTCCCCCAGGGAGGTTGACACCGACACCTGCTCACAGGTCATGATGTCATACCAATATTCCCTACCTTAGCTTAACGGAAGTTGTTTTATCAGCGTGATTTGAGGTGAAAACGCGTGATGATTTAGTCTCACTGAGTAAATTTTGAGTTTCACCTAGTTTATCCTCAGCAGAACACTTAATCAGTTGTAGCCATATGGCCCCCACAGGGTTCCGACATGCCCTGAAAGCTTAACGTCGGATTATCTACTTGGTATCCTGATAACCTATTTATCTGTTTCATGGATAACATTTTCCGAATAAATTTTGTCTCTAGTTGCGAACACTAATTTCACGAGCGAATTCGATTGCCAAATTGTGAGGAACCTTCTCGCAACAATTCTGTCATTTCCAAATACAAATACTGGGGGCGAACTGCACGTGTCAGGGCTTGGAATATTGCCCTCGTCAAGCCGAGACACGCAGAGTTGGCCCTGTCCGTCGGACGTCTTTATTACGCCTACATATAAACAACAATGGACACTAGGTGATTTTCAACGTTTTATTTCAAGTCATATACTGTACAAATTAGATACAAAAGTTTGCGGCATTATGCAAGCAGAAACCGTGAAACAGTCGCACGCGCCCATTCCTTTGTCAGCGTCCAGTCGGGGGGGCGAGGCGGTGCGAGCGAATATGTTCCCGGAAAAATACCGGACCAAAATCTATAACCGAGGCGTTCGACTAAGTCCGTTATAACTCAGGTTATGTGTTTTGGCATGCTTCGAAACTCGCTCTGGATAACACGGGGCGTTCCGCACTCTTAGAGAAACGTGCGGGAGAAATGGTAGCTCGCCTCTTTTACCCTATAATTTTAGTCAAATGGGAGCATGGATCGGGGTACGCGGAAAGGCATGGACCTACGACAAAAGTTGATCATAGTTGCATTAATAAACCATCTAATATATAAGTTGAAACACGATGAAAAATCAACGATTAAGTATTGTACAAACAATCGGGTGCTGATAATCGCCGCACCATGAGCGAGGTGTCTATGCGGGCGTCCAACAAATAAAAACCTCGTCCAGTGTGCCGTCTGAGTCCCGTAAATCCTAACTCAAAGACCTACCGAGTTTCTCGTAGCGTTCTGTCCTTAGGCCAGATTGTATATTAATTTATACTAGCTTCGATTCGGTGTTTCCAGCAGTCCAAAGCGAGGGCCGAGATTTTTTCCTTGTCCTAACACTCCGTAACCGGCAGGCCGGGACCAAGGTGGTTGATTTCGGTGGTGGCGGGTCAAGTGAGCTACGTTATACTCGCGGGTGACACAGTTTTGATCGTTCATTAGGATGGTTGCTAGTAACTTTTCAACTACCAACACAGGCTTATGTACGGGCCGTCGGATGATGTCCTAGGCGATCACTGTCGCTATTCTGACAGTTCTAGAGCGAGGTCCCGTGGCCGCTCTATTGCCGCGGTTGAGTTGACACCCTCGGTTGTGCTCCGTGTCAAACCAGAAGGTACGGGGCGCTCTGGAAATTAGTTCCCAGACGCAGCGATGTGTTTCTGCGACTCGGCCGGGTTGGAGGACGTGGGTATTCTGCCGAGGACGCGTCCGCGTCCCTCTTTTGGGTGTTGTTTCTTTGGTTGGTTTCTTTCCTTTTCTCTTTTGTTTCTTTGTTTTCTTGGTTGCCCTTTTCTTTTCGTCCTCACTCTCTCTAACTTATCCTATTGCCTTAAAGTACTGTACACGTTGTCGTTGTACAGTGACTCGACTGCACTGTCGAAATTGTGCAGTCGAGTTATCACTAAAATTTTACTAATTTCACTCAGACCTCGATGGTCGAGTGGTTAAAACTGAAATTTCTGCAGCGGGCTTAAAATCCCCGTGCAGGACCGAAACTCAATCAGGGAAAATGAAAAAAGGAGAGAGACAGAAATGGTGCAAAAGCCAAATCGTGGCATACATAGTACATAGCCTAACGGGCAACCAGAGAAAAATAGTAAAACACCTAAACTCAGCGATCAAGTCGCTATGAAAAGAAAACGGGGTTTTGCACTCACTCGGTTTGGGGTCAAAACGAATCGCGAGAGGTCGCGAAATTTTTCTTTATCAAAAAGAGTGTTTTATGATTCCATTTTGAACATTAAGCACCCTGACGTGCCTTAGAAAGCGTTTTATGTAGCCGATTTTGGAACCTGGCCGTGCCGTCGATTTATTTTGGAAGCAGATGGCGTTCTACGTCCTACCGTTAAGCATTAACCACGCCTGCTTCTCATGCTGAACGCTCGTAAACCTAATAGTCGGGCCAAGCCGATTTCGAAGTAAGCCTGATGGGGCGATCACATAGAGAGTTGTGTCGTGGACTCGCGGAGTCGGCAGTTGGTCCTTATACGAGGCTGGTATTAACCGTCTTAATGGTAAACAAATCGAATACGAGCAAGATCGAGTGAACGCCGTATTAAACTCGCTCCTTTCGGAGAGCCAACACCTTAGGCTCAGGCTGAAATCACTTAGAATTTGTTTAGTCTTTTGTATTTTCCCCAAATTTTCTTAACTCAACTGACAAAATAAATTTTAGGGCTTTCTAAAGCCCGACAGAGGCTAATCCTCCGTCCCTAACTGCAACGTCAGTCCGAGCTCAAGCAGCGGCATGAGCATCGAACGGTCTACTAAACTGTAATTTTGTAAACCATAAGCATAATCAGAAACAAGCAAATAAGTGAATCCTTATGATCTCGTGGTAAAATTTTACCGTGGTCAGCTCAGGAAAATTTGACAGCTCTAACTCAAAAGTGAGAAGTCATGAAAAACATGGACGAGTGGCGTCCATCAGTGATTTGTCTTACCTATGACCACGGGGAATCGGAATGACTTCGACTTTGGTGCCTATAATTTCGTACCCTCCGTGCAATCGCTCGAAGCGTCCAAAACAGAACTCGACTAGAGGAGGTTTGTCTAATAAACATGTAAAGTGTTGAAAATCGGCGTCGGTTCAACCTATAACAGCAAGGCTAAACCATGATCAGCTAAATTTGTCCTTTGTGCATGATTGGTCCCTGTTACATCTGGGGAAAAATAAACCCCCATTTTCTCGATTCTCCTCCTAACTTACAGCAGTCGATCCGGGACAGCTATCGCTAGTCCCCTTCCGCGAGACGAAAGATGTCTGCGCGGGTCCTCCGGTCGTCGATCTCCATTCCAAACTCGAAGAGCGAAAAACACAAGAAAGCAAAAAATGTTACGAAATAATACTATCAAACTCAAGCGTCGGAGCCGGTCAGTAGAGTCGACCGAACTCCGCGCTGCCGAAGTCAGACTGATTCGAAGAGACGACGCGGTAGTCGTCGCTTCAAAATTTTCTGCTATGTTGAAGCATGGCGATTTTGTCGCCATCCAATCGGCGACGTTCTTTTGACGCCCACTTTTTCGAGGTCAAACCCGGGCGCCCAATCGAAAAATTCCCAAGATTTTGATTTTGACAGCTATCGTAAACCCTGGGACCCCGTTAGAGAGAGTCGGCTTCAATCGAAATCGCCGACATCAAATTTGAACCCTCCGATTACTCGGAGGTCGGCCATCTGCGAGTTTTCTTCCAAAATCTCCGATTTTACCCCATCTGTAGTCCCAAATTCTTGTCAGAAACTTGTCGAAAACTCATTACTCAGATCTTTTAAATCTCTTACCTAACTTAGCTGGGTCGTTATCCCCCAAATGTCCCACGAAAGCTGTTAAATCACCCGTCAAATATTCAAAATTTTAAATCTTTTCCCCCTACAAAGCATTCAAGATAAGCTAGAATATGTCTTTTCCGCGTTCTGGTTCTCATCCATCAAATTTTCCCCCAGCTAACTCGCCGATTTAAAGCCAAATTTCTGCTATTTAGCGAGTTAGCTGCCTCATCCATCACCTAATTAAGCTTATTTGGAGGGCATCTGGGGCTAAATTTTATCGCCCTCTCCATAGATAAACGTGCAAACATTGCACGTTTATATGTCGGCTTACAAGATAAAGCCAAACATTCCTAGAATTCCTAGCATTCCTAGCTAGATTTCAAATATCCCGACAGGACGTCTTTGGACGTCCCAAAGGGGGGGGGGGAACCGAAGGTAGGAATGAACTTATTTCGTGTTTTAGGGCGTAGCACAATCCTAAGCATCTTTCGGTCTATCCGGGGTCCTATTCAGGAACTCCCGGAACCCACGGGAGGGCCCTAAACCTACCCCCCGTCTGTCCTATTCTTATGTGTCCAGTCCGTCCGTAAAACTCACAAATTTAACGGAATTTTGTATGTCCTGTCCCTACATGTCCTGTTTTTTGTGTCGTTTTACATACTATATATATATATATATCTATATCCACAAACACATACACATACAATACTCATGAACACACACTACACATGAGACACACAGGCGACCTGAGCGACAGAAAGGTCGCTCGAGGCCACACTAGAAACATGCAGAACCACAACGACATTAGCACAACCCAACAACAACAACAACAACAACAACAACACCAGCAGCACATACACACACGTACACACACACACACACACATGGCGACAGCAACGACGACAACCGACCAAAGAAGTCGGTTAGAGAGAGTGGAAAGAAAGAAAAAGAAAACGAAAAAGAAAGGACAGGGGAAGGGAGTCGGGACAGGGGTTCCCGAGGGAACTTCGAAGGGCCGACGCGAAATTCGGTCCCAGGACGAAGAACGGGGCCGAACGATACCAAACATGAGGGGGTAGACGTAGTGGCGGGTCGGGACCCAGTTTTGGGTTCCGACATGTATTAGCATACAGGGTTTCGGCGGGCTCTCCCGCTCTAACGGTTGGGCGGAGCGACGCCCGCCGGACATCGTTGAACTCGCCTTGGAAAGGCGATTCAAACGAGGGGTGTTTTCCCTACCTTAACGGCAGCGGGTAGAGGGGCACTAAAATCACGACTGTTAAAGACCGTTAAAGAGAGTGCCGGCAAAAAGTGGGGGCGCATTTTCGGCCGTCCCGGGTTAACGGGGCGACGGATGGAGACCCGCCGGGCATCGTTGAAGATGTCTCGACGCGACGAATGCAATGAGGGGCATTATGCCTACCTTTGAGTTGGGGTTAAATTTTCGGTCGGTCTGTACCCACTTGCAGTCGGTATGCCAAATTGGGGGGGGCACATTATCGGTCATAAGAGGCTAACGCGAAGTCGGACAAAGACCCACCGGATATCGTTGTGCTCGCCAGGAGCAGACAAATAAAATGAGGGGTCGCATGAGCACGTTTAGGGTCTGTGGTCAAATACGGAGTTGGTACAAACTGAAGGAATTTTATGTTGAATTTTCGTGGTGCATTATAGAACAGGGAAGTAAGCTATATGGCAGCGGGAGGACTGGTCAGATCGAGACCCGCCTGGTCTCGTCAGATGCCTAAATGGGTACACTACTTGGAAACACGCATACTTTCAATCAGTGATCCGATGGTCACCAGAAAACCGGTTGTTAGGGTGCGGGTCAGGCCATTTTGGGCGTCAACGGATGCTATAAAAATAAAAGTTCTGATACGGTGGGGGCGGGAAAATAGACATACCGAGACACGAAGATCAGGCAGCACACACATATCTACATATATACATAATTATATATCCATATATGCCTATGTCAGGTCCACTCGGGACCATGGTCACCAACCAAACCTAGCGTAAGTATTGGCTGTTGACTGAATGTTCACCTATTTGTCCCCCGGATATCTCGTGAAATCCTCCAGCGATTTGCGGTATCTTGGGCTCGTTCGAGAGCCCTGGAAATTCTCTACCGAAAAGTACTCGGGGCATTTCCGGTAAATCTGAACCGTTGGACGGTTACGGGCCGATAAACAGGCCCGAGGTCCGTGATTTCCGAATAATCGGAAACTACCGTAACCCATTTGTTTCAGCTTACTTTTGCGACCATTAAGCTATGGTTCGCTCAAACCAGGTAAACTTGATGGTCTTGATTCTGATCACTTCCCTTCCCCTT
>JASANE010029053.1:0-15776 GCA_030248225.1 Trileptium ribeirensis | reverse complement strand
GTTATACTTGGTTTCAGTTACGTGTATTGCTGATACCTATTTATACGCATTCTTCTATAAAATATTTGAGGGAAGTTTAGAAAGTCAATATACTAGATGGGGCGTGTGACCCACAGCCAATTGTACTAAATCGCACAAAATTCAGCTATTTAAGATATTTTTAAATAAGCTAAAGGTTCCGAAAATTTTGGCTTACCAATATCTTAAAAGTTATATGAGAACTTGTTATTTAACACTCGATATCCAACATTTAATTGTACATTTAGCGTTTTTTACTAATAGATCTCAAGCATTATTTTCCCCTGGTTGGTGGCAATCCTGTGGATTTGGATTTACGGCATCCACCAAACCTGTTTTTTAACTAAAAGATTTATTTTGTACAACTGAATTTATTTATGTCGGAAAAATGATTTGAGGTATTCAGGACATAGGTCACATATTTTAGACACTTTATGTTATAATATTCCTAAAGTTACAAAAAGTAAAAATTAATAATACACAAAAAACATTAATAACCTTAATGATAAGCCAAACCGAAGACAAGTTCTTTTGGTATAAATTCTTAAAAAACTATTACGGTACATTATATGTACAAATATACTAAGCGGCACGAATGGCGAGATCCCAACTACCGTAGCGACTCCTTTGAAATATTAATTTGGTTTTTATAACGTAAATTACTTAAAGTTATAGTGCCTCGAAAGGATGGGAATCAAAATGAGGACCAATAAATTCTTGTGCAAAAGTGGAAGGAACAAGCACTTGATGAGATCCAACGAATTTGATATTTAGTCTTGAAAACATGGATTGTTTGGTCTCAGCACGACCACAAGGGAGCCAGAAGCAAACACTTTTATGCGCCTATATGTGAAAACTACATGTCAATTTGTAGGTACAAGAGTTGATAATGAAATGAAAATTAGCAAAATTTACACGTATTATATCGTAAAATTTTGAAAATAGGTTTTTCCGTAAAAATAGGTGTTGATGGGCATTGAGTAGTCTTAAGTCCACAACCGTTGGCCACAAGACAAAACTTTTGAGGCCTCACTGGCATGGGTTCTCAAATGGGTCCAAAAATGGGTCCGACCAGCCGTTGTTCAGTTATGAGTGTCACCGAATTTACCCGTAATCAAATATTGTAAGGTCCAACTACGAACACGGTAATTGAGAATAATTAAATAAATAATACAATATAATACCCACACATCTACGGTAGTTTTAAATATATATTTAATTCTGAATTACAACACCTACTTTTAAAACATAAGGAGGAACTTACGGTTTGATTTGCTTGGACTATTTGCCATTATATTTGCATCGGGTATTCCTAAAATAGAAATAAACAAGAAATAAAAGAATGATTACAGCTCGGGCACCCATTCGTCTGTACCTCAAACTTAATTGTGCCTTAGTTGTAAGTGAACACATGGGTAGCCAAACCTGGTAAGCTAGCGGAAGGGAATGCAGGAATTCCAAGCCGGTCTCAAGTCTCGCTAAAGAGTAGCAAAATGGGTTGATAGTTCTTCATAGTAGTAGGAGAGGCTGGAGCTGGAGTAGGCGCTGAGTTTTTTCCATGCAAGGGTCCGAAGGGTCATCACATGCTAAGCCTATGTTGGGGGCTACGACCCCCAGAACTAAGCCAGTCCTCTTGTTTATAACGTTATAAAGTGTGGTCCCTAAAGGTGACATGGGCCAAATAGGCCATAATTCAAAAATTAACGATTATTTATAGAATTAAACAGGTCAGTTGAAAAAATAGAATTATTTTTTCGAAACTATAACGAAGCAAAGCTCATTTGAACATGACTGTTATTATGTCTTTAATAAAAATGAAAGACGCATGTAAAATTATATAAAGTTCCCTAAAAACGATAATCGAAATCAAACGGCAGACGCTAATTTCTACATCAGCCTGAAACAACGTTGCCAGGAAATTTTACTCATATGGACCGGGCGGAAGGGTCTGATATGTGGCTCCTTGAAGCTTCCACAGGTCGCATACGCTAGGATCCAAGAAACCGTAACGGAGGGCATATGCGATAGGATCTATTGGGAGTATGGGTTATACTTCTCCTTCAGCCATATTTATCCACTACCTTAAAAAGACAGCTCCTAATCCCGCTAACAAGTTCTGTAAGCGAGCGGAATACTTTGACTAAATTGACGATAATCGGGGGCAGAATTCGACACAAATTATCAAAAATTACTCAAAATTGGCAAAAAATAGAGAAAATTATAGCGAAATCGAACAAAATTCCAAAAATATATTGTTAGCCTACCTGCGACGGGGGTATACCCACACCGAAATCCACCTATACCCGGGGTCGAAACAAATGGATTTCGCTTGAATGCATATGGGCAAGGATGCCCCTTGAACGACAACGCCATGGTCCGGAATATTAGCTTACCATAAACAATTCGACACAGAAGTCTTTTAAAAACATTTGAGAACGATAGTGCGGAATATGCTCGTAAAACCGAGCAGCACTCAAAAGATCCGTTAAAAATATGAGCAGAATACGTTGCAATACCAATATCTTCCTTACGTTTCAATGATAATCGTGAGGTCTGAATACGCGCCTACCAACAAGAATAATTATATATAATTGCCCGCGACAGTGCGGATACTTACTGACACACGGCGCAATCGGAGAGCGACTCTGCTGATATCCCTTGGCGCATCGATTACATGTCAGACCAGTAACGCCGGGTTTGCACGGGCATTGCCCGGTGGTCTGATTGCAATGACGACCCAAAGCGCCGACCTGATGACATTCACACGCTGAAAACAATTTAAATCGCAAAAAAGCTAAAATGGCAAAATTTAAATCATTTGAAAATCACATCAAAAATTTGGAAGTTACCTTTGGTATGCGTCCTCAGTTGTGGGAAGGTCAGAACCCGCGCTGATGCGCTACTTTTCTTACTGATACTGAGGCACTACTGACGGACCAGAGCTGTATACGGGTGCGGATACCCGTGGGCCGGGCCAGGTACGAATTCAAATGTTGAGCTGTTTCGTTCAAACATACACCGAACTCTCTTTAAGAAAACCACTACCGAATAATTTTGTTCAATGAATCCACAATTATTTATTTTCTAATAGATATACATAGCTAGTCGGTATCGAATTTTGACTTTAGTCGTTCTGTTTGTCTTGACAATAAGTTTCAGGACAGTCTAAAATGAATTCAAAAAAATATTGTGAGTTTAAGGGAATTTAGTACATAAACTATATATTTCTAAAGTTGAAAATTGGTATACTGGTGGCAGTTAGTACCGAACTCTGTTTGTTATCGTACGTATATAGTAAACTTAACTCTGGAGTTCTTTTGAATTTACACAATATATAATAATTAAATAATAGAATGTTTTTGACTTAAATTGTTTAAATTGACTAAGTGTTACTCTCAACCTCATACATTTTAAGTTACATTCGTCCATCGAGACAAAATCATCATTGTGTAAGCTATTTAAGAAAATATATGTACAATAGAAAGTTGTGTAATGAAAACAAATATTATTGAATTTTTGACACATAATTATCGCAAATTATTATATATTCTATGCTAAGTGAATTTAAACAACAGTTGGACATCTTTAAATAGAATTTTAAAAAAAACACCAGTGATCTATTACAAAGGGGCCAACCCGGTTTCGATCTCGGGCCTCTAACTTGCAAAACTAACGCACTACCAATACACCACAAGCACCGATCAAATTGCGCTGAAGTTACGCTATGCACGCTACCGTGGTATGGTGCTGTGTCACTATCCACTGGAGTTGCGGAGCTAGCGTATTTAGAACTGAAGCTTCCTTAAATTACTCCACGCAGGTGATCACATCAGGCTAATCATATAATCTTATCACGTCAAGTTCTGAACCAGATAGGACCGCTCAAATTGCGCTGAAGTTACGCTATGCGCGCTACCGTGGTATGGCGCTGTATCACTATCCACTGGAGTCACGGAGCTAGCGTATTTAGAACTGAAGCTTCCTTAAATTACCCCACGCAGGTGATCACATCAGGCTTATCATATAATCTTATCACGTCAAGTTCTGAACCAGATAGGACCGCTCAAATTGCGCTGAAGTTACGCTATGCGCGTTACCGTGGCATGGCGCTGTATCACTATCCACTGGAGTTGCGGAGCTAGCGTATTTAGAACTGAAGCTTCCTTAAATTACTCCACGTAGGTGATCACATCAGGCTTATCATATAATCTTATCACGTCAAGTTCTGAACCAGATAGGACCGCTCAAATTGCACTGAAGTTACGCTATGCACGCTACCGTGGTATGGTGCTGTATCACTATCCACTGGAGTCATGGAGCTAGCGTATTTAGAACTGAAGCTTCCTTAAAATACTCCACGCAGGTGATCACATCAGGCTTATCATATAATCTTATCACGCCAAGTTCTGAACCACATAGGACCGATCAAATTGCGCTGAAGTTACGCTATGCACGCTACCGTGGTATGGTGCTGTATCACTATCCACTGGAGTTGCGGAGCTAGCGTATTTAGAACTGAAGCTTCCTTAAATTACTCCACGCAGGTGATCACATCAGGCTAATCATATAATCTTATCACGTCAAGTTCTGAACCACATAGGACCGATCAAATTGCGCTGAAGTTACGCTATGCACGCTACCGTGGTATGATGCTGTATCACTATCCACTGGAGTCATGGAGCTAGCGTATTTAGAACTGAAGCTTCCTTAAATTACTCCACGCAGGTGATCACATCAGGGTTATCATATAATCTTATCACGTCAAGTTCTGAACCAGATAGGACCGCTCAAATTGCGCTGAAGTTACGCTATGCACGCAACCGTGGTATGGTGCTGTATCACTATCCACTGGAGTTGCGGAGCTAGCGTATTTAGAACTGAAGCTTCCTTAAATTACTCCACGCAGGTGATCACATCAGGCTTATCATATAATCTTATCACGTCAAGTTCTGAACCAGATAGGACCGATCAAATTGCGCTGAAGTTACGCTATGCGCGCTACCGTGGCGTGGAGCTGTATCACTATCCACTGGAGTCATGGAGCTAGCGTATTTAGAACTGAAGCTTCCTTAAATTACTCCACGCAGGTGATCACATCAGGCTAATCATATAATCTTATCACGTCAAGTTCTGAACCAGATAGGACCGATCACATTGCGCTGAAGTTACGCTATGCGCGCTACCGTGGCGTGGCGCTGTATCACTATCCACTGGAGTCATGGAGCTAGCTTATTTAGAACTGAAGCTTCCTTAAATTACTCCACGCAGGTGATCACATCAGGCTCGTCATATAATCTTATCACGTCAAGTTCTGAACCAGATAGGACCGATCAAATTGCGCTGAAGTTACGCTATGCACGCTACCGTGGTATGGCGCTGTATCACTATCCACTGGAGTCATGGAGCTAGTGTATTTAGAACTGAAACTTCCTTAAATTACTCCACGCAGGCGAACACATCAGGCTTATAATATAATCTTATCACGTCAAGTTCTGAACCAGATAGGACCGCTCAAATTGCCCTGAAGTTACGCTATGCGCGCTCCCGTGGTATGGCGCTGTATCAATATCCACTGGACTCATGGAGCTAGCGTATTTAGAACTGAAGCTTCCTTAAATTACTCCACGCAGGTGATCACATCAGGCTCATCATATAATCTTATCACGTCAAGTTCTGAACCAGATAGGACCGATCAAATTGCGCTGAAGTTACGCTATGCGCGCTACCGTGGTATGGCGCTGTATCACTATCCACTGGAGTCATGGAGCTAGCGTATTTAGAACTGAAGCTTCCTTAAATTACTCCACGCAGGTGATCACATCAGGCTAATCATATAATCTTATCACGTCAAGTTCTGAACCAGATAGGACCGATCAAATTGCGCTGAAGTTACGCTATGCGCGCTACCGTGGCGTGGCGCTGTATCACTATCCACTGGAGTCATGGAGCTAGCGTATTTAGAACTGAAGCTTCCATAAATTACTCCACGCAGGTGATCACATCAGGCTCATCATATAATCTTACCACGTCAAGTTCTGAACCAGATAGGACCGATCAAATTGCGCTGAAGTTACGCTATGCGCGCTACCGTGGTATGGCGCTGTATCACTATCCACTGGAGTCATGGAGCTAGCGTATTTAGAACTGAAGCTTCCTTAAATTACTCCACGCAGGTGATCACATCAGGCTTATCATATAATCTTATCACGTCAAGTTCTGAACCAGATAGGACTGATCAAATTGCGCTGAAGTTACGCTATGCGCGCTACCGTGGTATGGCGCGGTATCACTATCCACTGGAGTCATGGAGCTGGCGTATTTAGAACTGAAGCTTCCTTAAATTACTCCACGCAGGTGATCACATCAGGCTCATCATATAATCTTATCACGTCAAGTTCTGAACCAGATAGGACCGATCAAATTGCGCTGAAGTTACGCTATGCGCGCTACCGTGGTATGGCGCTGTATCACTATCCACTGGAGCTGCGGAGCTAGCGTATTTAGAACTGAAGCTTCCTTAAATTACTCCACGCAGGTGATCACATCAGGCTTATCATATAATCTTATCACGTCAAGTTCTGAACCAGATAAGTAAAGTTGGCATGGCTAACTTTTTGTGTTTTTATGACTATCACGTTTGTCTGGTTTGCGGTTGCTAGTTACGTTCAGGCTGCTCCAATTTTTTTAGAAATAAGATATTTGAAATAATTAGCTCATAATGAATCATTGGTTATTCTAAATTTTACGGCAATTTGACCAGGTTGGATATCGGTTACGGCGACTAAAAAACCCTAGGAATTTCATGAAAAAGTATAATATAGTCAAGTTGGATTCTAGACAGCAAAACCATTTTATCTAGCTTGCTTGATAACCTAATAGACACTCGTTGTAAGGTAAAAACATGCAACAACATACCGAAATTTGAAAAATCTCTATTTCTGGCAAAGTGTCAACGAGCCCCATTGGGTCCAGAGCGGCCCAGGGAGGAATTCAAAAAAGCCATGGTCATTAAAGTTGTAGCCTCGGTTTTTCGATGCGAAGTTTCTATCGCGAGATATGGGCTGCGAAAGACTTGTATCTGTATGGCCAAATTCGGCAAAGAACCGTTAAAACATTGTTTTTTGCAATTTTGACTCCGAACATGGGGTCGGAGGTATTCGCGTTCAACTAGACGCTACTTCCTTATCACTTTTGCTATCGATCTAAAATTATCGAAATTTATTCAACCGAAAATGAGTTATAAGCGACATAAATTGACAAAAAAATGAAATTTTCACAATTTTCAACCTAAAAATTGCAATGGACACTCTACTCGCTTCGCTCGGTCCGTTTCAATTAATTAGAAACGCTATACTACAAACACCGTAAAATAAAATTTCTTCTTAAAAACATTTAGAGCAAAATTTTTCCAAAGTTTCTAAAATAAAAAGTGAAACACAATTTCTTGTTTAGCCTAAACCCAAAGAATGACAAATTTTGCATGTGTGAAATCATAGACGTAGCCCGTGAGATATGGGATCCGTAGTTCACCAGACCTTTTGTGGGCAAAATTTTCTAAAGTTGAGTGGTAAAAAGTGAAAAAATTCACGACTTTGGAGTGTAAGTATATTGGGTAATGAACTAGCATGTTTAGGAATCGGATTTGCCATCCGATCATCAGAACTTCTAGCTGGGTCCCGGGTTGAAATGGCTTGGTTACTTCGCTTTAAGTATTCAAGTCAAAATAAAACATCTTCTTCTTACGTTTGCACGCCTTGCGATGGGCGATTGATGTCTTCGGGTTTCGGTAATATCCATCCTTGCAATAGTGGCAATGACGACCAGCTGAAAATAAGAAACAGATATTTAAGAAACAACTGAAATTTGTCATAAACAACTCAAATCTATAAGCAGCTCCAACATTTACGATAGCGAAAACTGAGCCAGTCTGTAACGGTTTTGAAGCAAAGGTGTTCTTATATTGCAATAAAACTGATAAATATTCGCTGGAAGAGAGTAAAACAAATAAGAAATTTATAAACACGGGAAAATACTTTACTCTGAAATAAGTTTGGTGAGAGCGTAAAAAATCCTGAGCCATGCTTCTCTAAGAAATTTAAAAACTTTTGATAATACCCAATATAAAATTCTTAAATAAACATCAAAATCAGATTTAGGAGCCAAACTTCTCGGAAGGCGAGTAACATGAATACGAAATTTATGAATTCAAGAAAGTACTGTACCCAAAATAAATTTTGAAATAAATTTGCCAAAAAAGTAAAAATAAAACTAGACTTATAGCCAACTTTTTTATATTTAGATGTCAACTTGCCATGCCAACTTTAGGGGCCGGACGTTATAACGCCAGAAAAAAGACAGCTTAGGGGTTGGGGGAGCGGCAGCTTCTCGACTTATGCTTAGTACATGGCTCACATTGGGAGCTTAGCTTAGGCTAAGACTAAAGCTTAGGCTTAGTATATCGAGAATGGCATGGCATGCATTATACTTCTGCCCCTAAAGTTGACATGGATCATCCTGGAATTCAGTTTTTTTACAAATGAATATTACAAAATTGAATTGCTAAAAATATTGCGATAGAACAAGAAAACAAGATTTTGACCTGAAAACAGGTACAATATACGTTAACAAACTATGCAACAATTCTATCCTTAGGTGGTAGAATAGTAATAATCGATCGGTACCAAAATCAGCTCTGTATCTTCAAATCTGAACAAATTCGGGCTGGGAGGATAATGGAACAGAACCCATTTATATTGGCATAATAATCCAATGGGGGTAGTTATGCCACAAATCGTAGGAAATTGCTCAGGCTAGATCCAGTGCCTCAAACACTGTATCAAATCACATCCCTGCTTAAATGTTTTACAAAAACAAACTATAACATATCGGCTTGTAAAAGGATTTTTACTATAGATAAATACGGTTCGTTCCCGGCAATAACAGATAATTAATCGTAGCTACATAAGGTATCAATACTTGTTTTTAACGAAATAATTATTCAGATCTCTAAAATATATTTTGTCAGGCTAATATCATTGGCTTGAGCGCCCAGGCTTGAGGAACGCTCTCCTTCAACTAAAAATCAACAAATATCACTTACCTGTGTTATGTCGGCAATTCAGACAGACACCACCACTTTTTCCACCCGACAAACGGAACAGTTGCATGTTGAAGCGACATTTTCGGGCATGAAGATTGCAGTTGCATGCTAAAAATGCAAATAATAAATGAAAAGTTTGATCAAGAAATGATTTGGAAATGTGCAACCAAGAGTCGTAATTGCATGCTATATATACATCAATATATAGTTCTAAGGAATCAGACAGGACTACTTTATGTTGATAATTGCTTACGCAAGCATCAGCTGGCAAAAAAACTTCTTCCTCATGATATATTTTGTATTATTTTGTTTCCCGTAGCAACTCGAAAACCTTAACGTGAGGCAGTCAAAGTGAACCCGCACGAATGTTCTTCGGAATTTGGGCCCCAAAGAAATATGTCAAACCACATTCGGGAGGTAAGGATCGGATCTTTACACTGTTTAAAAACAGAGATTTTCACTATGAAGATTTGTTATGTTTAGCATCGGTGCAAACACCGGAGAATAATTATATGTCCGGGGGGGAGGCCATGTAGGTAGACCCCCGGAAATATTGAAAGTTGATCATTCATGTGTGTACGTTCATATATAAAAATGTTTGGCGTCACATGAAAATCCGACAAGTTGGTCAATCATGTATATACATAGAAATGTGGCTGAGGGAAGACCACGTTGGTTGTCCCCGCCAGAAATATGCAGTTGGTCAATATGTATGTATATATTGAAGCATGA
Organism: Trileptium ribeirensis; assembly: GCA_030248225.1. Lineage (NCBI taxonomy): Eukaryota > Metazoa > Nematoda > Enoplea > Enoplida > Thoracostomopsidae > Trileptium > Trileptium ribeirensis. The sequence goes on along the minus strand of JASANE010029053.1, from coordinate 5,926 downwards.
ATTATGTGCCCCAGATATCTACCAAATTGTTCAAGCATGCATGTAACGGCTGTACGATGGTACGCCACCTGTGACCCAGATTTTGCTCGATTGTACCCAACTGTCCCAGTCCAAATCTCAGCAGCCGAATTGTCTCGGCCGAAATATGCAGTTGGTCAATATGTATGTATATATTGAAGCATGCCTTATGTGCCCCAGAAATATACCATGTTGTTCAAGCATGCATGGTAGCTTGTAACGGCTGTACGATGGTACTCCACCTGTGACCAAGATTTTTCTCGATTGTACCCAATTGTCCCAGCCCAAATCTCAGCAGCCGAATTGTCTCGGCCGAAATATGCAGTTGGTCAATATGTATGTATATATTGAAGCATGAATTATGTGCCCCAGATATCTACCAAATTGTTCAAGCATGCATGTAACGGCTGTACGATAGTACGCCACCTGTGACCCAGATTTTGCTCGATTGTACCCAATTGTTCCAGCCCAAATCTCAGCAGCCGAATTGTCTCGGCCGAAATATCCGCGACAGGAATATCCTCCATTCATAATAAACGCAAGTAATCTGAACCCAACGTCACACCGGATTACTTTATACACATACTGTCGCTTACTAGCGCAGTCAATAACATTTATCTATACCTGTTTTTATACAGAGCACATGCACTACGTATTTGATATAATATTCGTACATATATGGTGTACCATAAGTGAGTACAAGGCTCTATACTGTCCACATATAATAAACCACAACAGATTATCATGAAACTGTTTTCTGTCTGTTTTAGACAAACCTGGTTTTATATTCACACAACATAGTCGCAGATTTTAATAGATACAGAAAGACCTAAGTTAGATTTGGGATCACTATTCGACGTTGTTATTATGCCGTAAAGGCTTTTAAACATTTAAGCTTTTACTGATGGGATGTAAACTATACAGTTGGTAGCAACGATGTAATTGACTTTAATTGCATCAATGTCTGATGACACTATCCGAAGGTTTAATTGATCAAGAATCGGGAAGCTGTTCACGTTTATATGATTAGAAGCTTTGACATATATTTTGTTACTTCTTCCTGATAATATCCAGGCTTTTACACTGTTTTAGACTTATTTTTCCGCTGACAAATTTGCACAATTATTATGGAATCAAGATTAGGATTTTGATGTAACTCAATGCTCAAGTCTTCAGCTAATATACACTGATTGTATTCGAGTATTATTATGCATTATTATTCATATTATTTATTATTTATTTATTATTATTTTATTTATTTATTATTATTTATTTATAATTTATTATTATTCATTATTATTCTAGTATTATTATAATTACGTTTGACAATCATATAATGCTCAACCAAATTTTCGGTATGTGGGCCATAATTTAAATACATATCAATCGCGAAAAATGTTGTTTATTTATTTATTTATAGGTACGTTACATTTTTGCAATTAAACTTTGTACATCTTGTGCACGCGGGTTCATGTCACTTGGGTACACTACACCTGCAAGTGATCTGAAATCCCGGGGGTCCAATGCTCCAAAGGGATAGTACCCTGGTCCCTTTATGTAAGCATATACCGTTTATGGAACGGCCGGCCCACCTCGACAAGCCATACGTACCTCTTCCCCAATAAGATTTTAGCAATTGTGAGCAAAATTACAAGGAAAATAGGGGAAATAAACGCTGCTAATTATTGGTTACTACCCTACTACGCCTGCACTGGAATCATCTCACCCCTGCCGCTTTAACCAACAGACTTCGGACAACTATAAAAACACCTGATTCAGTATTTATTACTACGACTGAAGGGACAACGAATGATTAAATGAGTTGTTCGGCTATTACACAATTATAGATTTAGATAAGAGAAAAAGTCAATTAAGCTGGTATTCGAATGAACGGCCATAGATTTTAAATTCTAGTCTCCGATTTACCCAGAAAAAATAAGATTCGAACAAATGTATACACTCAGATGTGTCAAATGTCTAGATTTAAGGCAATGTCTCACTTATCGGTAAGCGCAGCTAAGCTAGCCGCTCATGAAATCAGGTAAGGTTGTCGAAGACAAAAACGATAAGAAAACTCAATAACTTGAAACGCAATTACAAGCCATTATAACGGGGTATCTAGTTGAAATCTTGATCTCCGCCAAATCGTTCATTGCAACAATTAGAAGTCTTATGAGTGTAATACGGTTAATAATGGCGAATTAATTTACTGAATGACAAACGTTAATTGTAGAAATCATGTTTTAGAATTGTTAAACACTTATAGAATTTAGTCGGTTCTTTTCTGTAGACATCAGTCTTTTAAGTATATGTCATTAGACAATCGTCGTTAACACTAGATCATCGAAGCACTTGTATAGTTTATACTAATTGTCAAATTGAAAAAGATGCCATCTGCTTCTCTCCAGAGTGTCTTCTGTGGTGAGCGAAACCACTTGACACAACCATGGATTAGTTAGTATCCATTGGATAACGATACATGAAAAGTCAAGTGATCCATATGTGGCTCTGAGTACAAAAAGCGGAAATATATTAGGCCGGGCAAAAGTGTGCTATGATGATATTAATTGACACCCCCCAACCGAGATGCTTGACCTGGTAATACAATTGTGATGAACATAATTAGTAGATATACATACTCAGCTTGTCTTGGCTCTTGTTTCACCTGGTTCCGATCAGCTTGGGTTGACCTGGATACATTCAGAGCTGGTCCGGACGCCCGAAATTTTCAGGCTCAGCTTGGCTCTTGTTTTACCTGGCTCCGATCAGCTCGGCTTAAACTGGCTACATGAAGAGCCAGTCCGGACGCCCGAAAGTTTCAGGCTCAGCCTGGCTTGGCTCTTGTTTTACCTGGCTCGGATCACTTCAGCTTGAACTAGATACATGAAGAGTCGGTCCTGACGCTGGAAAAGTTCATGCTCGACACAGCTCAAAAACTCGTGCTGGCTCCGAGCTTCGCTTCGAGCCTAATTTAGTCCGAACATCTTACCTTCACTGCACAAAAAACTTCCTTTTGGTAATAAATTGACACATTTGTGATAGCGTACATTACGTAGCGAGCTGCATATTGAGTTTGCATGCGGCGTGAATTTGCACTTGCGTTATCAGCCTGTTTTGCGCGGTTCCTTACGCAACCGAGCAACAGATTAGCGCAGTGGCTAGCGTAATTGGCTTACTGCCTAACGATCCAGGTTTATTCCGTCGTTGCGGCAAAAGTTTGCCTAAGGTTGCATGAAATAAGCTTAATTTAAAGATAAACGGGCTAGTCAGTGTCTCAAATAATATTCTATGCGACTATTTCTGTATCTCGCAATATCAACAAAATGCATTAACAATTTTGTACACAGTAAATAATTTGGTTTTCTGCTAAGTTTAGTTTTGTGTTACTTAAGAATTGGTCCCTGTAAAAATGTTTCTTCATCAAATTTCAAATGATAAATTAATTTTAACCAGTTTCTGTAATTCCTTTTGGCACGAATTTTCCAACTGTACTAGGAACGCAAAAGGTGAACAGCTTGACAAGCTAGACCTTATTAATTCTAAGACATACTAATTCATCGCCGTATTTATTACCATAAAAGTTATCTCCAAACCGGTTCGCTGTTTGTTGTCTTCTTTCAGCATCATACAAATGCCAATATATATATTACATTAAACAATATTTGTTGATGAATAAATATAGTGACTATATTTGGGTTTTATACAACATCCCATGACATAAATCCAATTTACCCTCGGTTCCGTTCAGATCATGCTTATCGTCCCACGCAACAAAATAGCTGGAACTATTTAATGAAAATTTCCTTTTAATTTTACTGAAACTGGTATTATCAAATAATCAAAACGTTCGGAGATACACATGTCTTATAGCCATAATATAACTTGATAATCACATTTCGGTTACTGTTTCCGAAATAAGAAGGTTCGCAGAAAATTAAAATTTAAAAGCATACGACTGTACGACTAAGAAACTTTAGGAAATAAAAATTATTTTGGATATCTAAAATTTGTAATTATATTTTGACGGTCGTCAATATTAGCGAACCCAAGAAAGATACGAATTTGGTCCAATATTTATTGATACAGGCCTAATATTTATGTATTCGATTATCGGTGGAATTTCAGCTAACTTTCGGAATTATCTATATCAAACTTCCTTAACTTATTTTACATCTAAAACTAACTCTAAATATTCTAATTTTATTTGATATATTATGAAATTTTATAAATGTTTCGGTATTTAGAAGCTTATCATCTTATTTATATAAACCGCGTTTTACTCTTAACAAGCAATTCAAACTGGTACAAACTATCACCGTGATAAGTTTTGTAGTCTCCTGTTGGATTTATCCTAAACAGCTTTTATAGAAAGAACCAATAATGTCAATTTTATACCCAATACCTTAAAGATAACTGTAACATTACTTAAATGCAGAGCAAAGATACATTCCAAAAGTTTCCAGAAATATCTTTTAATATAGCTCCGTAAAATATCAATTTAACCATTATACCTAAACAGCTTTTATAGAAAGAACTAATAATGTCAAGTTTATACCCAATTTCTTAAAGATAACTGTAACATTACTTAAATGCAGAGCAAAGATACATTCCAAAAGTTTCCAGAAATATCTTTTAATATAGCTCCGTAAAATATCAATTTAACCATTATACCTAAACAGCTTTTATAGAAAGAACTAATAATGTCAAGTTTATACCCAATTTCTTAAAGATAACTGTAACATTACTTAAATGCAGAGCAAAGATACATTCCAAAAGTTTCCAGAAATATCTTTTAATATAGCTCCGTAAAATATCAATTTAACCATTATACCCAAGCATTTAGTTGTGGAGCACTAACTTGTATCGCGAACCACAAAACACCTACGCTGCCAGAGCGTAATTATTTGTATGCGCACTGACAAATTTTACCGTGTCCATCAGTTCGGATAGATTTTTTTCTAAATACCCTAGGAACCAATGAAGATTGTCCCATGACGTCTTTTGCATGTCATAGCTTATAGTTTGCGCACATTGGTTTCACCTATGGAACCCACCCATGAAGTAACTAGTAGTTTGGTTCTGTAAACCCTTTCAATTATTGAAACACATTCTTCGTCCAAAACGTTTCCATTTCTGAGAAACCGCTTCATATGTGAATATAGAATAATCTATATAACATTTACATCATGTATAAAACAAATAATTAAAATGGTATATATAATTATATAATATATAGTTATATATTATATATATGTGGTGGCGTGGCCGAGTGGTTAGAGCACCTGCTTCAAAATCGTGAAGTGAGGAGTTCGAATTCATAATCGTGAAATGAGGAGTTCGAATACAGTGGTCGCGGGGCAAGAGACTCAGCCACATTTGCTTCGCAGTACCTATGCGTTAAACAGGTACTAGACTTCGGTCTGGGCGGGTAAGATGATGGGTAGTGTAATGGGCAATCATCATGGCCAGCCTACACACAATGCTTCGGCATAATAACCTGGATTGTCACCTAGTGCCAATTGCATGTTTATCCGACTTTATATATATGTACGTTGTGGCAATACGCTAGTGGTACAGTTGACAATAAAACTGCTATCTAATACTTCGATACGTAGGGAAGCGGATCACAAATTGAATAACTGCAACCACAGACCACGACAATGTTGGCCATTGTCGAAGTTATCGTTTAAATAAATTGAAACATGCCTTTTTCAAGAAACATTGTTTGACCCAACCGAACTGTCAACACCGCTACTTGATGTTAATAATGGTTCCTCGGGGACAACTTTAAAACGAGTAGTTTAAAAGAACGCCGTCAGATAAACGATGCGAAAATATTAATAATCTACGCTCGAGAACTAAAAACCTAACCAAACAATACGTAACTGAACGAAGTAATAACGCAACA
>JASANE010029052.1:0-16563 GCA_030248225.1 Trileptium ribeirensis | reverse complement strand
TTGTCGTTCAGTTACGTATCTTGTTCAACACAGATAAGAAGAATCCAGCCCAGTGAAGCATACACCACCCCTGTAGAAGTATTCCGTACATGGCGGAGAAAAGTTAGCGATGTTCGTAAGCAATTTGTATTAAGCTAACGTTGGAGATATAAATTGTGTTTTGCACAATGTTGCCCTTCTGTTGTTGAACAAGACCTCAAAGTGAGGTGTGTAACTTTTAAAAGAATTGTATAACACAGATAAGAAGAATCCAGCCCAGTGAAGCATACACCACCCCCTGTAGAAGTATTCCGTACATGGCGAGAAAAAGTTAGCGATGTTCGTAAGCAATTTGTATTAAGCTAACGTTGGAGATATAAATTGTGTTTTGCACAATGTTGTCTTTATATATTGTTGAACAAGACCTCAAAGTGAGGTGTGTAACTTTTAAAAGAATTGTATAACACAGATAAGAAGAATCCAGCCCAGTGAAGCATACACCACCCCTGTAGAAGTATTCCGTACATGGCGGAGAAAAGTTAGCGATGTTCGTAAGCAATTTGTATTAAGTTAGTTTTGGAGATATAAATTGTGTTTTGCACAATGTTGCCCTTCTGTTGTTGAACAAGACCTCAAAGTGAGGTGTGTAACTTTTAAAAGAATTGTATAACACAGATAAGAAGAATCCAGCCCAGTGAAGCATACACCACCCCTGTAGAAGTATTCCGTGCATGGCGGAGAAAAGTTAGCGATGTTCGTAAGCAATTTGTATTAAGCTAACGTTGGGGGAGGATATAAATTGTGTTTTGCACAATGTTGCCCTTCTGTTGAGGAACAAGACCTCAAAGTGAGGTGTGTAACTTTTAAAAGAATGGAGGAACGTCCGATAAGAAGAATCCAGCCCCTAATGAAGCATACATCACCCCCTGTAGAAGTATTCCCGTGCATGGCGGAGAAAGGTTAGCGATGTTGGTAAGCAATTTGTATTAAGCTAACGTTGGAGATATAAATTGTGTTTTGCACAATGTTGCCCTTCTGTTGTTGAACAAGACCTCAAAGTGAGGTGTGTAACTTTTAAAAGAATTGTATAACACAGATAAGAAGAATCCAGCCCAGTGAAGCATACACCCCACCTGTAGAAGTATTCCGTCCATGGCGGAGAAAAGTTAGCGATGTTCGTAGGCAATTTGTATTAAGCTAACGTTGGAGATATGATCTGTTTTGCACAATGTTGCCCTTCTGTTTGAACAAGACCTCAAAGTGAGGTGTGTAACTTTTAAAAGAATTGTATAACACAGATAAGAAGAATCTAGCCCAGTGAAGCTACATCACCCCTGTAGAAGTATTCCGTGCATGGCGAGAGTTAGCGATGTTCGTAAGCAATTTGTATTAACCCAAGCGTTGGAGATATAAATTGTGTTTTGCACGATGTTGCCCTTCTGTTGTTGAACAAGACCTCAAAGTGAGGTGTGTAACTTTTAAAAGAATTGTATCAAGCGCGGATAAGAAGAATCCAGCCCAGTGAAGCATACACCACCCCTGTAGAAGTATTCCGTGCATGGCGGAGAAAAGTTAGCGATGTTCGTAAGCAATTTGTATTAAGCTAACGTTGGAGATATAAATTGTGTTTTGCACAATGTTGCCCTTCTGTTGTTGAACAAGACCTCAAAGTGAGGTGTGTAACTTTTAAAAGAATTGTATAACACAGATAAGAAGAATCCAGCCCAGTGAAGCATACACCACCCCTGTAGAAGTATTCCGTGCATGGCGGAGAAAAGTTAGCGATGTTCGTAAGCAATTTGTATTAAGCTAACGTTGGAGATATAAATTGTGTTTTGCACAATGTTGCCCTTCTGTTGTTGAACAAGACCTCAAAGTGAGGTGTGTAACTTTTAAAAGAATTGTATAACACAGATAAGAAGAATCCAGCCCAGTGAAGCATACACCACCCCTGTAGAAGTATTCCGTGCATGGCGGAGAAAAGTTAGCGATGTTCGTAAGCAATTTGTATTAAGCTAACGTTGGAGATATAAATTGTGTTTTGCACAATGTTGCCCTTCTGTTGTTGAACAAAACCTCAAAGTGAGGTGTGTAATTTTTAAAAGAATTGTATAACACAGATAAGAAGAATCCAGCCCAGTGAAGCTACATCACCCCTGTAGAAGTATTCCGTGCATGGCGGAGAAAAGTTAGCGATGTTCGTAAGCAATTTGTATTAAGCTAACGTTGGAGATATAAATTGTGTTTTGCACAATGTTGCCCTTCTGTTGTTGAACAAGACCTCAAAGTGAGGTGTGTAACTTTTAAAAGAATTGTATAACACAGATAAGAAGAATCCAGCCCAGTGAAGCATACACCACCCCTGTAGAAGTATTCCGTGCATGGCGGAGAAAAGTTAGCGATGTTCGTAAGCAATTTGTATTAAGCTAACGTTGGAGATATAAATTGTGTTTTACACAATGTTGCCCTTCTGTTGTTGAACAAAACCTCAAAGTGAGGTGTGTAATTTTTAAAAGAATTGTATAACACAGATAAGAAGAATCCAGCCCAGTGAAGCATACACCACCCCTGTAGAAGTATTCCGTGCATGGCGGAGAAAAGTTAGCGATGTTCGTAAGCAATTTGTATTAAGCTAACGTTGGAGATATAAATTGTGTTTTGCACAATGTTGCCCTTCTGTTGTTGAACAAAACCTCAAAGTGAGGTGTGTAATTTTTAAAAGAATTGTATAACACAGATAAGAAGAATCCAGCCCAGTGAAGCATACACCACCCCTGTAGAAGTATTCCGTACATGGCGGAGAAAAGTTAGCGATGTTCGTAAGCAATTTGTATTAGGGTAAGTTGGAGATATAAATTGTGTTTTACACAATGTTGCCCTTCTGTTGTTGAACAAAACCTCAAAGTGAGGTGTGTAACTTTTAAAAGAATTGTATAACACAGATAAGAAGAATCCAGCCCAGTGAAGCATACACCACCCCTGTAGAAGTATTCCGTGCATGGCGGAGAAAAGTTAGCGATGTTCGTAAGCAATTTGTATTAAGCTAACGTTGGAGATATAAATTGTGTTTTACACAATGTTGCCCTTCTGTTGTTGAACAAAACCTCAAAGTGAGGTGTGTAACTTTTAAAAGAATTGTATAACACAGATAAGAAGAATCCAGCCCAGTGAAGCATACACCACCCCTGTAGAAGTATTCCGTGCATGGCGGAGAAAAGTTAGCGATGTTCGTAAGCAATTTGTATTAAGCTAACGTTGGAGATATAAATTGTGTTTTGCACAATGTTGTCTTTCAATTCTTGAACTAAGTGAAATTTGTAGTTTTCAAAAATAATTGTGTAATATTTAGACTTATTAGCGTTCAAATTAAACTATTAATGGAGTCGGTATTTGGATGTTAAATAATGGTTATATACATGTTTTATCTCAACTTATTTATTATATATAATTTTCGCCAGCCATATTTGTCTGAATTGGGTGTATACTGTCGCGGTTTTACTGCAGACGTTTCATGGTATAAATTGAAAGACTATAAGCGAGAATATATTTAACTGAAGATTTTTTTGTGTAATAAGTAGCAAGTAATGCCACCACAACGTGTCCCTAGGCGATCTTTGTTACACACAGTGCCAACGACTTGGAAAAGACAACCGGGTGGTGTATGTGTGACGTTCAGACGTGCCTGCTTCAATGATATCAAAATACAATCGTCCAAACGTCATTTCAGGAAACTACATCCAGTGGAAGCAAAGTTGGATTACTCATCTATCCAACCTAGCTGCTAACCGTGTAAATTGGAGGTGGATCATCAAAACCGTTATTGCCGGCAGAAGAGCGGATCCCGTTCAACGCCGTATCTAAGTCTAAATCTAATGTCTTCCGAAAGTGTACGGATACTAAATGATTTTGTAGCAATATGCTAGTATCGTACTAGCGAGGGCGAAACGGACCGTTTCATCAAGTAGTCATTTTGTGTAATCACCTTGTAATAGACTTTGTGTTTGATGTATATACTACATTAAAACCTCTGTAATCTGAATTCATTGAAACCACAAACCTTTGTTGACCCTGAACCCATCGAAAACAGCTGAAAGCGTACAATGTATTAGTGCTATGCTCTAGATAACCAAAGCACCGTATCCGCCGTACCGAAAAACTTATACATATAATATTCTTCATACCCTGCAAGCAATACATAGACAAGCTACTGAAAAAAGACTATATTCTGGCAATCGGGTCATTCAGACCTTAACCAATCAAAAACAGCTGAAAAACAGCTGAACTATTCGTGCTGGACTTTATGTAACCAAACGTATTCAGCGTGCCAAAGAACTCTATATTGACCATTATTGATGCCGTATACGCAATATATTGCACAGCTACTGAATTTAAACTATATTCTGGAAATCGGGTTCATTGATTCTAAACACATTTAAAACCTATTACACAGCGTAAAATAAACGTGCTATACTCTGTATAACCAACTCATTGTATTCAACGTTCAGAAAATGCTATATAGACAATTCTCGACACCCTGCGCGCAATACATAACAAAACAAATGAAACACACTACATTCTGGAAATCGGGTTCGTCAACCGTAAAACCCTTGAAACCCCATTAAAAATATAATATAGTCAGGTTGGATGACTCTATATACCTAAGCTCTCGTATTGAGCGTAATTTATGACTTAATCGACACTCGGTATAAGGTAAAAACAAGCACTAACATGCCGAAATTTGAAAAATCAATACTTCTGACACAGGTTCGACTAACCATATTCGGGCCAACAACGGGCCAAAAATAGGTCTCACAAAAAAGTGGTGATAACCAAGATTGTAGATCTCGATGAGGTAATTCTGATGGTGGTCTCAGATTGTCGACGTGAACTCGCGAGATATGGGGTGCGCAATACTGCTAACTGTATGGCGAGATTTCGCAAAGAACCCTTAAAAACCTGTTTTTTGCCACTTTGACACCAAAGTGGGGTCGAAGCCGTTCGCGTCCAACTATAGGGCGCACCCTCATCATATTTTCTATCGAATGGAAAAATTTTATACAAATCAATTTATCCGAAGATGAGTTAGGAGTGACAGAAAGAGATAAAAACATACAAATTTTCACGATCTTCCCCCTATTGCACGCAGTGGAAACTCCGCTCGATTCGCTCGATCCGTTTCCATTATACTAAAATAGATTTTCACAACGTTCGCCCTTAAAAGACAGTACATAAGATTATCATTCACCTTTGCAAAATGTGGGTATAGTTTGAAAAATTCTGTGTCCCTTGTTGGGTCAATCTGTGGAGAAATTTTGACCCCACAATGCTGAAACCTCGTTTAGGAAACATTTAGCGACTCAAGTGACTACTTCATCTAAAACCAGAAATCATACTAAAATCCTCGAAAACTTTTGTAAACTTAACCATAGTTCAAAGTGAAAGAGAGGCGCGTAGGTTGTGGTACAACCTGGCTGCAATTTTGGTTTTGTGCTTTTTTAGAATTTTACCTAAATTATGGCACACAAGCCGGCACAATGTCGAAGTATTATCAAAAAAACGTTCCTGAGAAAATGGCCAGAATGGAAATTGCCCACATCCTGTAAAGGTGTGTTCACACGCTCAAACTTTTTTGCTCAAAGTTTGAATAAAAATAGGGATTTCCAAAAGAAAATTGCCATAATTCAAAATTTGAGATTAAAATTTGTGCTCTAACGTTTTCAGGTAATACATCTCGTGCATGATTGGCTACAAGAATATTTTTGAAAAATCTTCACAAGTTCAAACTTGCAAAAACTGCAAACAGATGCTTTCAAATTTTGATCAATTTTAGAGCAAAGTTGTGAGCATGTGAACACGCCTTAAGATTTACGTGGCGCTGAGACTATAACTGGTCTGTTGCTAAAACGCTTAGTGTACCGAGACCGGCACCATTTTTATTTTCCTTAAACCCTGTCATAGTTAGCCTGACATAGTCATATTTATGGACTGTTTTTTCGAATATTTTCGAGAATGAACTCACCAAGATCTGATCCTGATCGTCCGAAGCGAACAAATGCGCTCTTTCTCTTGTCCATATCTGAAATGTTCTTGACATTTATACGAAATTATAATCAGACAACTGGGATCAATAAAGGGATTAGAAGGCCTTTTGAACAGAAGAAAATACACAAATAATATGAATACTTTTATTTGTAAAAAGATGTTGCTTCAATAAAGGAAGCCTTATAGGACTATGTGTTTCATCTTAGCCTGGTCATCCATATAAGCCTTGCAGGGGTTTGAGCGCAATTCTTGAGCGAGCAGTATGAAGAGTACTATATAACTATTAAGCACCTCGGTCAGCGAATTCCCAACTACCACGGAAATTTAACTTTTATGATATTTGAAAATGACGCAACAAGTAAAACCAAGAAGAATTAGAGAGATCTTAATGCCTAGCTATTCCTAACTACCGTTACGCTTTTAGTGCACTAAAATCGGAAAAACGCTTAATATTTATAAAAACATCCACAGCTTCAATATAGAAAAGAAGGATAACCCGTTATACTATTTGGCAGCGAAGTTATAATCAATCAGTTGTGCCTTTTACTACTTTTAGCTTTTTCTAAGCTGAAGGTGTAACGGCGACGGTCCCAATCAATTTCGCCATTCATTTCGGCGCTATATCTTGTGGCGGTTAATGAATGTTTGCTGGTTATTACATTGCTAGGCATCTAGATGTATTCTGTTTTAGTTCGTTGATAATTTTGTTTTTCAAGCTACAGTCAATAATCTTTTCCTGTGTGGTGTATCACATCGGATACAGCGTACGTTACAAAGCGATGCCCTTTCTGAGTTTGTGTCGTTGGCACCGCGTTTGCACGTGCATTGTGATTCTCAATCTTTGTACGGTTCCTTAAGTAACCGAGCTACAGCTCCTATATAGCGTAGTGGACAGCGTAAGAGGCTCGCAATATAACTATGCAGGTTCAAAACATCGCCGCGGTAAAAGTTTTTTCAACATTGCACAAAATGTATATTAATTCATGCGGGGTAGGGTTAAAGTTGCATTTTCACCGTTGTCGTGAGTTCGCCGAGCGAAGCGCTTACTGAGTGTATGTAATAAAATTGTCAATATATTAACCGCCACAAGATATAATTTAAAAACGAATATAAATTCGTTGAGATCGTTTACGCCGTAATCTTCATGTGGAGATGGCCAAAACACATGAGTCTTAGTTTGATTGAAAGAAGTGTACGCATGCCAGTGACGTGTCTAGGAGAACGTTCCTTGATTCCTCAAGAAACCCTATAAAGGGTTGCAAGCACTAGATGAGCTCAGTTAACACAACTCTTCACAATGTACGCTGGGTACATCTATCACAAGTGGGCATTAAAATATTAATATATCATCGAAAACAGCGAGAAGAATGAACGAATTTGTGTTCTAGCCGAAAACATTAATACGAATGGCTTCTGAGTTGTAGAGCAGGCATAGTTTTACTTTCCCGGATGAGTTTCGAGATTAATTGAGATGTAGTATGATTACCCTGATATATACCTGTAATTGACATTCATCGTGACTGATTAAAATGACACAAGTGGTTATGGGTGAATTGGGTGTTTTACTTTCGCGGATGAGTTTCGAGATTAATTGAGATGTAGTATGATTACCCTGATATATACTTTTAATTGACATTCATCGTGGCTGATAACAATGACACAAATGGTTATGGATGAATTGGGTGTTTTACTTTCGCTAACGTGTGCATGATTTTTTGATGTGAAAGTAAAATGTGCCGTAAACATTTTCAAAGCAATTGCATCCGTTCTCAACACTTCGTTACGATGCTCAGGACTACTCAATGATAATTTTAAAAAATTTTGTTGAAGGTGGTCTGCAACTTTTAAAATCTAATATATTTTGTATCTCCAGTCCCATGAGCCTCGGCTGGGTTTAATGGAATGACTTAAGCTTAATAAGCAGGACACAACTGTCAAAAATTGTTTGAGAAAATTTGCATAAAACGTGCACGAGATTAGTGTTGTATTGTTTCAGCACACACATAGCATTTATTTGATGACGAAAATTTTTTTAAAAAATACATTTTGTATTTCTGATTGTAGACCACAAAAATTTTTCCAATGTTCTTCTTAACTAAAAGGATTCGTTAACGTACCTCCGCTTCGCCCGAAACGTACGAAGGCGCTTTTACGCTTCTCTGCGCTAACTCCTGAAATCAGATGTTCAAAATTATCCTAACACCACGATACTAATCTATCCCTATTAATCCAGCAGGATGTAAAAGCATTGCCCCAATCGATGTTTTTTTGAGTATTTAATGAAACATTCTTAAGGAAATGTACACTTTTGAGGAAAATAATTGTTTTAAATTCATTTAATTAATGAAATGTGCCCGAAAAATTAACTATTCAGGTTACTGCCAATTCCGAAAATAAACTTTACTGGTGTAGGGAATTTCTTGTACAACAGTTCTTTGCCAAACAGATGGCAGAAATAAAACAATTATCAGCTCAAAAGACGGCCACACAAACAGAGATTCAGAAATCGTGGAGATATTTTATTGAACAAGGCAAATTGCTCAATTTATGGTACATTTTATGCAATTAAATGTATGGCCCATGTCAACTTTAGGGACCGGACATTATAACGTTAGAAACAATAACAGCTAACAGCGAGGATTAGGTAAAACATTAGAAAAAGAACAGCTTAGAGCGTTGGGTTCGGGAGGTGGCAGCCCCGAAACTTAGGCTTAGGGTTAGTGTATGACTTATATAAGGACCTAAGCTTAGATTAAGGCTAAGCGTTAGGCTTAATATATCAAGAATGGGATGGCATGCATAACACAGTGGCTCCTCAAAGTTACATTGGGTAAATTTTCTATATTCAATATACTTTAGTATGGAGTTGCAGTAACAGTCTTACCATCATCGGCTTCTTCTTCACCGTCAGACGAACGTCCGAAGCGCACAAATGCACTTTTTCGCTTGTCCATATCTACATCTGAAAAAAATTAAACATTTTAAGACTAAATTGAATATGAAATTGTTTAAATGCGAAGTTAGGACTTGATTTTTTGAGAAACCTCAACCCAGACGCTAATGAATAGAGCTACAGCAATATAGAAAAAATTTCGAAAAGTATCCCTTCAATTGTGGTATAAATACATAGCTAATAAACTATGTCATGATAGAAATCCTTCAAACAATTGTAAATGACCATTATCACAAAATCGTTCTGTAGATTCGCATGTTTCAAATCACTAAAAGGACTCAAATCAACACAGTCTGTGCCTACAAACAAAAAATTTTCGAAATTCAAAATTAGTTTATGTTTGAATAAAATTGTTGATTTATTCAATAAGATTCATTAATTTTCTACGATTAGTTTTGTTCGTTTTTGGATGTAATTTTACATAATTTCCAAGCTTCCTCACTTGCATCGTCCTTCACTTAGACTGCGAAACTTGAGGCATTTAAGCGTGAGAATATGTCTTACCTTGAAATTATCGGTCACGCTTGAGTCGCTTGACTACTACAAATTGAAATCTCCGTATCCGTATAGGTACAACTCTGCAGTCTCACAAAGGTTCACTAAAAACCGGAAATATATCCCCCAACTAAAATGTGCAACATATATGGGGTTTGAGCCAATTTATTGCAATATATTAAGCCAATTTGAAATGTAATTTATTTGGAATCCTTATTACCTTCATAACCGGATCTTCCAAATCGAACAAACGCACTTTTTCGTTTCTCTAGAACAACAATAAATATAAAAACAGCTCCTATTAGACCGGAGATGACCTGTATAAAAAGACCAGACAAACGACCCGATCAAAATCATATAACCATAATATATAATTAAGCTCATAAACCTTTGATAATACAAAAATTTTAGGATAATGGACAAGAAACAGCAATAAAATCTTAAAATATTATTTAGTAACAGCTAAAAATATTTAATCATTATTTATAATATAATTTAAAACTCTATATTTTGAGTAAACAAAACGTCTTATACAGAAAGCTACCGAAGAATTTCTGTATGAAAACAAAAAACCGAAAAAATTGTCCAGCAGCATTAAAAGTTGACCAACAAAACTTTCATTTTCACAGGTTACAAGAAATTAAATTATATCTATAGTTTGCGGTCTTAAATTTCGCAGTTTTAAAATGAAAATTAGTTTGTACTTAAACTAATCTAATCTTCTAGCGAAAGTGTCAAACATAGAATGCAACCTAACCCGGGGCAGAAGGCTATCATTGTGTCAACATTTCTGCCATGTTTTTTTGCATATTTCCTACACTCTCGAGTCAATATTGACTCATTTACTCAGTCTGGTTGGGATCGACTGAATTGAGTCCAATTTTATTCAAAATATTTTACAGTAGCAATTTATAATTACTGGTTTCACATTTACTTGGAATCTGTACCAAACGTGTTATACATATATCTCATAAGGACAATTCTTTGGTAATTACAGTGGATTTCATTTCGTTTCAAAGAAAATATGAGGTTTTACGTGCCCACAACTGTCGGCGGTATCGCTCGCAGAATAGACATGCGATGTTTTACGACTGCTAAATGCATCGTATCGGGCCTATCTAAGTTTAAAATGTTTTGTACAATTTTCAAAGACATGTCATAATATACTTCGATGGTCATGTTTCAAAAAATAAAGCAAAAATATTGTAGAAAATCATATATTACTTAAGAACATGCATCAGTTTTCGGGTTGTGTGGAAGATTATAAATATAATTTTGAATAAATTTTGCCTATTATATATATTTGTTGAATAGCGAATCAATGTAGAATAAAAACTTTAAATAATTGCCATAAAAAATTATAAAATCAAACAAAAATATAGTAAATAATTATTAAAAATCATAAATTATTTAATGATAACTTTATAATACATGTTATACGGTTATATAAATAAATTTAAATTCTACAGCTTATTCCGATTTTAACACAATCTAAAATCATTGCTAGAATCATTTTTGAAATAAATTGTTAAATAAATCTTTGTTAAAATGTTGAATCTTTTCTTCAAATTATACTTTAAAAGTTGTGTAGTAGAATTAAACCATCAAATTTTTAATTGGACTGCAAAATTCCTGACCCTTTACCTAAACATATAAATATTTCTAGAAAATATGAAGTATTTTGGCTGTGACGAATAATATTGTACCCCATACCGACTTAGTCATGAGCCGACGATTTAATTGACATTTTGGTTTAGGAAAAAATATAAACAGTGAATATCGGAACAATAATGTAATATTGACATTAAACTTGTGTTCAGGGAACAAGTGAATGGCAGTCGCTTTCGTCAAAAGAGGATGGTAAGAGGCGCAGATTAAGTTTACTCATGCATTAATTGACAGTTTGGTTTAGGAAAAAATATAAACAGTGAATATCGGAACAATAATGTAATATTGACATTAAACTTGTGTTCAGGGAACAAGTGAATGGCAGTCGCTTTCGTCAAAAGAGGATGGTAAGAGGCGCAGATTAAGTTTACTCATGCATTAATTGACAGTTTGGTTTAGGAAAAAATATAAACAGTGAATATCGGAACAATAATGTAATATTGACATTAAACTTGTGTTCAGGGAACAAGCGAATGGCAGTCGCTTTCGTCAAAAGAGGATGGTAAGAGGCGCAGCCTAAGTTTACTCATGCATTAATTGACACTTTGGTTTAGGAAAAAATATAAACAGTGAATATCGGAACAATAATGTAATATTGACATTAAACTTGTGTTCAGGGAACAAGTGAATGGCAGTCGCTTTCGTCAAAAGAGGATGGTAAGAGGCGCAGCTTAAGTGTACTCATGCATTAATTGACAGTTTGGTTCAGGAAAAAATATAAACTTTGAATATCGGAACAATAATGTAATTTGACATTAAACTTGTGTTCAGGGAACAAGCGAATGGCAGTCGCTTTCGTCAAAAGAGGATGGTAAGAGGCGCAGCTTAAGTTTACTCATGCATTAATTGACAGTTTGGTTTAGGAAAAAATATAAACAGTGAATATCGGAACAATAATGTAATATTGACATTAAACTTGTGTTCAGGGAACAAGCGAATGGCAGTCGCTTTCGTCAAAAGAGGATGGTAAGAGGCGCAGCTTAAGTTTACTCATGCATTAATTGACAGTTTGGTTTAGGAAAAAATATAAACAGTGAATATCGGAACAATAATGTAATATTGACATTAAACTTGTGTTCAGGGAACAAGTGAATGGCAGTCGCTTTCGTCAAAAGAGGATGGTAAGAGGCGCAGCCTAAGTTTACTCATGCATTAATTGACACTTTGGTTTAGGAAAAAATATAAACAGTGAATATCGGAACAATAATGTAATATTGACATTAAACTTGTGTTCAGGGAACAAGTGAATGGCAGTCGCTTTCGTCAAAAGAGGATGGTAAGAGGCGCAGCTTAAGTTTACTCATGCATTAATTGACAGTTTGGTTCAGGAAAAAATATAAACTTTGAATATCGGAACAATAATGTAATATTGACATTATACTTGTGTTCAGGGAACAAGTGAATCGCAGTCGCTTTCGTCAAAAGAGGATGGTAAAAGGCGCAGCCTAAGTTTACTCATGCATTAATTGACACTTTGGTTTCGGAAAAAATATAAACAGTGAATATCGGAACAATAATGTAATATTGACATTAAACTTGTGTTCAGGGAACAAGTGAATGGCAGTCGCTTTCGTCAAAAGAGGATGGTAAGAGGCGCAGCTTAAGTTTACTCATGCATTAATTGACAGTTTGGTTCAGGAAAAAATATAAACTTTGAATATCGGAACAATAATGTAATATTGACATTATACTTGTGTTCAGGGAACAAGTGAATCGCAGTCGCTTTCGTCAAAAGAGGATGGTAAGAGGCGCAGCCTAAGTTTACTCATGCATTAATTGACACTTTGGTTTCGGAAAAAATATAAACAGTGAATATCGAAACAATAATGTAATATTGACATTAAACTTGTGTTCAGGGAACAAGTGAATGGCAGTCGCTTTCGTCAAAAGAGGATGGTAAGAGACGCAGCTTAAGTTTACTCATGCATTAATTGACACTTTGGTTTAGGAAAAAATATAAACAGTGAATATCGGAACAATAATGTAATATTGACATTAAAGTTTGCTCGTAACTTTACATTGAAGGTTAGCTCAGTTGACACAAATAATATCATCCCAGTAATTTTGCAGCCTTGGATGGGTTGAAGTGTTACACGGCAGTCGCTTTTGATTCCTCTCTTCAGTCTACATCCTTCCGGTGACATTCCACAGGGCTATTGGAGACCCCAGAGGCAAGTGTGCCTTATCACGAACCACCTACTTTTGATCCCTTGCTCCCTCTCTGAAGAAATTACTAAGATTCAGTAGGATCGGTTTTGCTTAAGCAATATCACCGATTCGCTGGACCAGAAGGAATAAGCTTTGAAATTTTTACAACTTACCAGCAGCAGATGTTTCTGCAAAATAAATTGTTGCAATAACAAACGATACGACTAGCAATTGATTCATGATATCGGATAGCAGCAATTAGCAGTATAATTGATATTACTGATATACTCTAAATTCTATGTAATTAATAGAATAGGACCTGAAATGTGCCAAAATTTATTTTATTTTCAGTAGAAATTCTGGGTGTAGCACATTTTTTTTTCGTAAAGACATCACAATAAAATCAGGTCTAAAAACTCGGTTCATAAAGCCATTCCTAGAAAATTCACCTTCGGACTGATAAGCTATGCTCAAGTGTTCAATGTCGAGTGCTACTGTTTTGTTAATTTACGTGTCAATAAACGGTATTAATATTCGTTTTATGCAATGAAATTTCGTTATAAGGCAATGCATTTAGTTTAACACAGAGTGATAAATCTTATTACCTATATTATAAACTAAAGCTAACTTGAGTGTGTTTTATGGAAACCAGGATTTGCATGGAAATGGAATTGTGATCCCCACTGCAGCTCCATCCATCTCCATGAAATGCTCGCAAAGAATTCGATGGTGATCCATCTCTACGGGTACCACAATCGGAAATCAGGATGCGCATGGAAATGAAATTCTGATCCCCACTCCATCTCCATCCACGTCCATGAAATGCTCGCAAATAGTTCGATGGTGATCCATCTCTACGGGTACCACAGTCGGAAATCAGGATGCGCATGGAAATGAAATTCTGATACCCACTCCATCTCCATCCACGTCCATGAAATGCTCGCAAAGAGTTCGATGGTGATCCATATATACGAATACCTGAATCGGAAACCAGGATGCGCATGGAAATGAAATTCTGATTCCGACTCCAGCTCCATCCACGTCCATGAAATGCTCGCAAAGAATTCGATGGTGATCCATCTCTACGGGTACCACAATCGGAAATCAGGATGCGCATGGAAATGAAATTCTGATCCCCACTCCATCTCCATCCACTTCCGTGAAATGCTCGCAAAGAGTTCAATGGTGATCCATCTTTACAGGTACCACATTTGGAAATCAGTATGCGCATGGAAACGACATTCTGATACCCACTCCATCTCCATCCACGTCCATGAAATGCTCGCAAAGAGTTCGATGGTGATCTATCTCTACGGGTACCACAATCAAAATCAGGAAGCGCATGGAAATGAAATTCTGATCCCACTCCATCTCCATCCACCTCCATGAAATGCTCGCAAAGGGTTCGATGGTGATCCATCTCTACGGGTACCACAGTCGGAAACCAGGATGCGCATAGAAATGGAGTTCTGGTGTCCGCTCCTGCTCCATCCACCTCCATGAAATCCTCGCAAAGAGTTCGATAGTAATCCATCTCTACGGGTACCACAATCTGAAACCAGGATGCGCATGGAAATGGACTTCTGGTCTCCACTCCAGCGCCATCCACCTCTATGAATTGCTCGCAAAGAAAGAGTTCGACGTAATCCATCACTACAGGTACCACAATCGGAAACCAGTTCGCGCATGGAAATGGACTTCTGGTCTCCACTCCAGCGCCATCCACCTCTATGAATTGCTCGCAAAGAAGGAGTTCGATGGTAATCCATCTCTACGGGTACCACAATCGGAAACCAATATGCGCATGGAAATGAAATTCTGATCCTCACTCTATCTCTATTCACGTCCAGAAATGTTCATAAAGAGTTCCATGTACAACTCCATGGAAATCTCCACGGGCATCTCATGGCAACCTCCACTAGAACTTTTTGCGTTTTACATACTATCCAGCGATGGAATGATATCAACCATTAGAGGTATTAGGCGCTATCGCTATCTTGCTTTTAGTTTCTGCTATGGTCTACGGTGGACGTGCCCACTTGTGCACTGCATTGCCATAGGGATCTCGCCTGATAACTAAGCAGAGGGCAGCCACGGGCCCAGGTTTTCGGTTTTCTGCTAAATACGTCAGTTGTTTAGTGCTTCGAAAGGCACTGGGGTTAAATACAAGACCTATAGCTTTAATGCATCACACAATGCGCTGACGCAAATTGATCTGACCAGATGGATAATCTCACTGGCTGGCGATGAACGCGATGATGATCTGGATGAAACCGACGAATCATCGTAGTCACCTCACTGCTAATTCTGTCTTGAAACAGCCAGAGAGGTATTGTATCTGGCCCAAAAATAGTGAACAATTTGGCAAAAAGAGTTTTGTATCTGGTTTCGAAAGAACTGTATGATCGAGGGGCGCTGCGTATCTGGTCTAATTACTTAGTATCAGAGCGTTGTATCATGTATAAAAACTGGAGAGGCTTTATATCTAGCCCCGAAGCCTTTCAAAACGCTATATAGACGCTGTGCTTAGCAGAAATCCTGGCGCCCGTGGCTGCGTTCTGCTCAGCTATCCGACGCGGCCCCAACGGCCAAGGGATACAACAGGCGCAAGCCCGATGTGGTTTATAGTAGAGATGTATGAACCGCGCACAATTTTTTACCGTTAGGCTTTGTCAATGTCAGCTGTGTAACTAACCGACAAATTATCAAATACCGTTCCACTCCGGGTTGCGATTTGGCTTACTGTTGATCTTAAATTATCAACACGGAGGAGTGGACATCTCTAGTAAAATAAAAAAATCACCACTCAGCTCCATCTCTACAGAGCTCTTCTTCTTCATGAGCACCCTGAAGCAAACACAACGCTCGGAAATAATGACGACCGGTCCATACCATAATTTACACGGATGAATCATTTCAGCTCAGATGCAGTACCTGTTCCGGGAACGCCGATATAAAGCATGCGTTTCCCGACACAATGTACGATGCTATTGGACGTCGAAAACGGAAAACAATGTCATAGCCTGACGGTTGTGGGGGATCGACTAACCTATAGCGAAAAACCTTGGCTAAATTTGTCACTATTTGCCTAAAGTCATTTTCTTCATTATTATGTTGATTTCACAGGAAATAATTCATTGCGTAATCAAAGGCTCATGAGTCTTTGAAGAAGTATAATTGTGATTTACCTGTGTTACAAACGCACGAAAACTGTAAACAGTGTAACGCGTCGCGGTGATGAAAGATAATTTTATATTGAATTCAAACCGTATTGCCGA